>BDUI01033011.1:15151-25526 GCA_002335545.1 Apodemus speciosus | reverse complement strand
ATTTATTTATTATTATTTTATTATTTTCTGGTATTTTCACATTCTGTTTTAGGAAACGTTTAAAGCAAATCCTAACAGTGAGAGGAAATTTGATTCTTTGAAGAGAGAAACAACTGATTGTTTGTGAGCCAACTGATTCAGTGAGGGTCATGCCTAGCATTAAATGYTTTTAASTTAATTTTYGCACGAGAATTGAGACGCTCATCTGTCAGGAAAGGTGTCTTATGCTGTCTCCGGTCAGAGMCTGCTGCACTGCACTGCATAGCTCCCTGCTCTTTCTTCTCTTTCTTTTGTGTGTTAACAAAGGAATCCAGAATGGCTATCCATCATGGCCCCATTTATTTCTCATTCTTAGTTCTTATTATGGAGAACATCATTGGAAAGACATCATACTTTCATAGATGACTAATCCCTGATTAAGATAGATCACCTATTGCTTCATAAGGAACATCTGGCATCAAAGATAATTCCATTGACTCGAAATCTCATAACATGTAACATCATTAAACTGAAGAAAAGACTGTCATTCTCTTTGCTTAGAATGATGCATTTCTACCAAAAAGTCACATAAAGGTACTTTATACTTTTCCCCAGAGATCTATGACATAGGAAACATGGTTTTGAAGATGTCCCAGAAGTTTTCTTCCCAACAAAATGAGGTCTGTGAACAATGAAGACAGAGGTGCAAACTGAAGGCACAYAGCATCTTTCTCAGAGTGGCTTCTAATTGTCTAATACTTGTTTGGCTGATCTATAACCACATGTACCAAAAGAAGAGACGATTGATTTCTAATGAAAAATATGTTTCCGTAGACATTTGGTCCATAAACATTATCACTTTCTCTCCAGATAATAAACTTAAGTGGGAAAAAATACCTCATAAAGAATTACATCATTGATAGATTTGAATTGATGAGAAAGCTGTACTGTTTTCTGGGAATAAATCAAGATATCATTATTTTAATACAATCTGTAATGATGTCAGGTCAATGCTGGGAACTCTTTCAAGTTTATATTAGGTAACTTTCACTTTAACAATAAAAGTTTATTTTACATTAATTGAAGAAAATATTCTAAGTTGTCTAAGCTAGTAATGAAAATTAAAATAATGGAGTAAGTGTGATTTTTCTTTAAAGACAATTTTGTTTGAATTAGGGTTACAATTATGGAACTAGATGTTCTTAAGAATTTTCCTTAGACTAATATTGAATAATATATTTAYTCAATATTAGTGTATAATATTGTATATAATGTATAAGGGCTTTGAGAAGCACTTTTGATATAATCTTTCCTGGGGTCCATTGGAAAAATTATCCTCATGTTACTTTTTTATGGAAATAACATTGTTTTAAGGAATTAAAGTATATAAGACAAAGAGGGTAGCATAAACTAAAATACTTTCATTTGTGATAAGCCTATGAGTGCACAAATGGAAAAAATATAAAATACATGCACAATCTTAAATAAACTTAAGTGCTTTAGTAAATGAAAATATATATTGGTGTAGAGAGCTCTTCTGTAATATTTTATTTTAAAATACTGTAAATGCTAGGTGATAATCTAATCAAAATTCAGTGTGATAGTCATAAAAATGAATGATGTAATGAATTAGTCTATTTCCCTCTTTCTGAAGAGGTCTCATTTATCTTCTCAGATCTCAAGTTGGGCCAGTCATTGGTTGGCCATCCCCTCAATCTCTGCTCCATCTTTATCTCTGTTCTTCTTTGTAGGCAGGACAAATTTTGGGTCAAGGTTTTTGTGGGTAAGTTGGTGTTGCTGCCCCTCTATTGGAAGTCCTGCCTTGCTACATGAGGTGGCCACATCAGCCTCTAAATGCYTCGCTGCTATGATTCTCAGCTAGGGTCACTACTCTAGACTGCCTTGAGTCACCTTCGTGTTCAGTGGCTTTAAAAGCACATATCGCTTGTGCAAATGACCTATTTTGTATTTTCAACATTCAGATTGGGAGATTGAGCAGGTCATAACTTCTTGTGACTTCAGTTCCTAGGGATCTGACACACTCTTCTGGCCTACATGAGGAACTCCCCACATGTGTTATACATAAAAGTAAATGATCACACATACACATACACACACACACAAATGCACAAAATAAAAATAAAAATAGTGAGCTTTGAGAACCAGATTCTTTTATTATTAAGTGACATGAATTTTCATTCAACATTCAAAATGTTACAAAAATCAGCTTTTTGTGAAAATACTAATTAGCTTTTAGTAGAAAGAAGATTTAAAGTTAGTTCTATTTAAGTACTTTTTCTATGAAAGTAAAACCTGCATAGACTTAAAATATTCCTGCTAAATAAAAGCAGGAAATTTTGAAGGGAATGGGAGTCAGGTGCTTATCTGGTCAGAATTGTGATGGAATTGCCATTGTATGATGTCTGCAAAGTCCTCAGTTAGGCTACATTTGATTTGCACATTAACACACCCAGCCCCCCCATTCCTCCTATATCACAAGGTTTCTGGATGAGAGAAAGCACTATTAATATTTGCAATTCTGGGTCTCAAACTCATGGCTTTGTCTATGTTGAGCAAGTACTACCACCTAGTAGACCTATAACTCTATTTTGCCTACAGCAAAAGCAGTGGCCAAAGTGGACTAAAGTACGTCTTATGTAATGTAGTTTTCACATGAAGATGGGCGTGTACAGAAGTCTTAGTTCATGTGCAGTGACTTGTACCAGTTACAGAGGACTCCAATTATTGGAGACTTTGAGGGTTTTTTTTTGTTGTTGTTGTTTTTGAGCTTATCATTTGGTGATGCTCCATTCTCTGATCTGGAGTGAGATTACTCATTATCTTGAAACATAACTTGCTTTCTTGTAGAACAATGAAGGAAGGTATTTCTAGATCCATTACCGCGAAATCTAGTGAAATGTCTCTTCAAAGGAAAGCCAATGGAAAGGAAAKCAAATGCTTTCTATCTTTACAGTCATTAAACATCTCCCCTTCTCTCTAGCAGCTCCCCAATATTGTCAGCTTCTCTATGTAAGTGTGATYTTTGTTTGGGACTTTACAAAAAAGTTGAGAAATTTTTCTCCATAATAATTCTTTTGCCAAGATAAACCACTTCTGTAACCTGTGGTTTGAACTCTACCTCATACTTTTGAACTACTCAYACTTTATTATTTTCTTTGTTTTGGTAAGCCCTTTAACCCTTAAAAAGCTGTACTTATAAGTATTGTATTTGAGATTATGATAGATGAGAGTTAAAAGTGATCAAAAACTCAGGAGACAGCAGGTGCTGGTGAGGATGTGGAGAAAGAGGAACACTCCTCCACTGCTGGTGGGATTGCAAGCTGGTTCAACCACTCTGGAAATCAGTTTGGTGATTCCTCAGAAAACTGGGCACAATACTATTGGAGAACCCTATTATTCCACTCCTGGGCATATACCCAGAGGATTCTCCAGCATGTAATAAGGATACATGCTCCACTATGTTCATAGCAGCCCTGCTTATAATAGCCAGAAGCTGGAAAGAACCCAGATGACCCTCAACAGAGGAATGGATACAGAAAATGTGGTATATGTACATAATGGAATACTACTCAGCTATCAAAAACAATGAATTCATAAAATTCTTAGGGAAATGGGTAGAACTGGAAAATATCATCCTGAGTGAGGTAACCCAGTCACAAAAGAACACATATGGTATGCACTCACTGATGAGTAGATATTAGCCCAGAAACCTGGAATATCCAAGACACAATTTACCTATCAAATGATGCTCAAGAAGAAGGAAGAACAAAGTATGGATACTCTGGTCCTTCTTAGAAGGGGGAAAAATACCCACAGAAGGAGATACAGAGACAAAGTGTGGAGCAGGGTCTGACGGAAAGACCATCCAGAGACTATCCCACCTAGTGATCCGTCCCATATACAGTTATAAAACTCAGACACTATTTTTGATACCCACAAGTACTTGCTGACTCAAGCCAGATATAGCTGTTATCTGGGAGGCTCTGCATGACAAATCAGAGGGGGGGTACTCTCAGCCAGCCATTGAACTGAGCACAGGGTCCCAAGTGGGGGAGCTAGAGAAAGAGCAAACCTGAGGAGCTGAAGGGGTTTGTAGTGCCATAGGAGGAACAACAATATGAGCCACCCAGTACTCCCAGAGCTCCCAGGGACAAAACCATCAACCAGAGAGTGCACATGGTGTTTCCCATGGCTCCAGATGCATAGGCAGCAGAGGATGGCCTTGTTAGACACCAAAGGGAGGAGAGGCCCTTGGTCCTGGAAAGGCGCGATGCCACAGTGTAGAGGAATACCAGGACAGGGAAGAGGGAGAGGCTTGATGGGGGAACAGGGGAAGGGGAGATGGCTTCTGAGATTTTCGGGGGTGGGGGGGCGACGAGGAAAGGGAAAATCATTTGAAATGTAAATAAAGAATATATCTAATAAGAAGAAAAAAGAAAAAATGTGTGACTTAGGAAAGGAGGGAGTGCAGCTGAAGGCAAGGTCAGACTTTGAAGTGTGTCAATGGAACCCTTGTAGAGTTGTGCCATGGTCTGACCTTGGGAAGCCATTTGCCTCTTTGTGCCGTTCAGTACAATGTGACCTGGTACAGCATGTGTCTCACGATGGTTCACATATTTTGCTACCTCGATTGTCTTTTATCCCCCATTCTTTTTCTTTTATTCTTGCTTACATGCCCCTACATGAAGCATTTTGCTCTTGATTTTGGCTTTAGAATTTCGTTTCTAGAGACTCATGGCTGAAACTGAAGTGCTTTTGCAACTTTATGAGATCACTCCCATAAATATGACCTCACATGACCATTTTATTAAAATAATATTAAAAAATCAAAGTAGCATTGCCATCACAGATTATTAAATAAGTGTATGAACCACTAGCATAGCAAACTTCTTATGTGCCCGTCTTCTGTCCCTCTTCCTCATCCCTGCCAATTTAATCATAGAAATAATCATTTTCATCTCTTTAGTCGTAGTATAATTGGCTTCAGTAGTCCTTCATATTGGAATTCAGTTTTAAAACCACCAATTTCAGCCAGTGTCTGTTTGCTCTTTAACCAGGCATTAGCATTTTAAGTATTGTAGTCTAATTCTTTTGGTTCCCTGCATTTACTTACTTATTTTTCTTTAAAATAATAACTTTTCATTTTTAAACGTACCCAGCTTTGTGTCTCCTCATAATCTATAGTTCCCCAGCACGATCTATTAAATATTAATGACCATATTTTAAACTACCCAGTGTAGTAAATGATCTATCATTTGTATAGACATTCATTTTCCCAAGCTTCTACTTATTTCCTTCAATTTGGAGTACTTGATCTCTAAGGCTGATGTACAAATGTCATCTTTACATTTCCTTTGTCTCTTAGTTTTTTGAATCTTTTTGAATCCTTTTTTTCATGTTTAGTTGTGTGTGTGTGTGCACGCGCGCGCGCATGCACACATGCCTGTGAAACTGCCTTTCTGTCTGTCTGTCTGTCTGTCTGTCTGTCTGTCTGTCTATGTATGTGCATGTGATGGAAGTTGCCCACATCATCCAAAAGAGAGCTACAGCTGTAGTTGCAGGCAGTTGTGTGCCTTCTAAATTAGATGCTTAGAGCCTGGAGTCTAACCTTTATTCTTTAAAACTTTTTTTTTTTTTTCCTATTTCTTGGTTTTGCCATTCAGTTTTTTACGGGACACATTATATAGCTTTTTTTTGTTTTTCTTTTTTCTTTTCTTTTCTTTTTTCCCCTGTGGCTCTAAACAATTTCATCTTTAAAAAAAGAAGAAGATGATGAAGAAGAAGAAGAAGAAAAAAGCAAAGACATAAAATGAACCATCCCCGGAACAGGGAAGGCTCTCAGCGAACCCGCCCCTGCCTATCCTTCTCCCTGGCTCCAGAACCTTCTGCAGGTGCCTCAGCTGCTCGCTGGCCCCTCTACCATTCCTGGGACAGCAGGCAGCTAGCAGCGTCCTTTCCCATCTCTTGAGTAAGCCTGCTCCCCAGAGTCCTCAGGTATGTATCTGCTGCTCCAGAGAAAGGAAGAACCAGTGCAAGTACTCGGCCGGCAGTCCCTCTCCCAGGCCCTCTAAGCAAGCACTCGGCAARCCCAGATTCAGTGTCTCCAGTGTCCACCAAGGAGACAGCACATGYACCAGGCCTGGGGACTGCGGGGTGGGGGCAGGCAAAGCTGTCTACACTGCGCATGTCCACACTGTGTTTCACACCACTCACTGCAGATGGCCATGCCACAGGGCCTCAGTTCAAAAACACGCTTGCCAACCGCGCCCCCCCACCCCCCACCTCGAGTCCCATGCCAGAAGTAGGCAGTGAAGAAGAGGGGCGTGGGATTAGCCTGTTGCACCTGGGCTGTCTGCAGTTCTTGGCCCAAAGCGCTTGAGTCCCCAGAGTTAGTTGCCTTCATTCTTGATGACGACCTCTAACCCATGGGGGCGGTAACTGTGCTCATAGTAGCAGGTTCTTGTTTTTAAGAGCCTCCACCTGTTGACGAAGCACATCACTATCCAGCTGCAATTGATCTAACCCCTGCAGCTCTTCAGAGAACCGGTGGCTGCTCTGCGGCGGCTCCTGAACATAATCACAGGCTTTGAACAGGATTCCATCTTTACTCTGCCTAGACTTGGTGCTCTCCATAGAGCAATCTGGGATGATTTTGGACAGTTGTTGATCTTGTCCCAGCGGCAGCGCTCCACTACGTTATGTTGAGCCCTCTGTTTCTCATCTCAAGTTGTCCTGGGAGCCTCTGTCCTGGGGTGCATCCTGGGTGCGATCGATCGCTGGCTCCCTCCCTGCAATACTTCTTGTGTTGAGATCATCACAAAGAATTGACTTGTGCTTGGCTGGGTTGCCTGTCCCAGTTAGTGCCTCTGAGCCCTGCATGGTAACAACAGCTGTACTCCCAGATGTGGTACCCCCTGACCCATCTCCCACTGAGGTGCTGGGGAAGTATGTATAATGTGTCTCMGCAGCTGCTCCCTTCCTGTTAACAGCATCCTCACTGGTGAAAGCTCCCTGGATCACTGCCTGGGTCATAGACTGAGTGGCAGGGTAGCCCCTGACGGCTCCAGAGCCCTCTGTCTGGCCATCCAGCTGCCCCTAAGACATCCGGATCACCCTGTACATCACTTGATGTTGGGGTCCTGGAAAGCTGCGGCTGACTGGATGCTGGCGATAGCTACACTAGTGGGGTCCTCTCCAGTAGCCACTACACCTTCCTGAATCTGCTCTGTCCCCTCTTCAGTTTCAGCTGTTTTCTGATGCCCCTTCATCTCCCTGCGAGGGGGCTATTCCGAGGCACTGGTCCTTTTTTCGGAGGACTTCCTATTTCCTGACTCAAAGGACTGAATGCAAAATCCAGCCTAGGGCGGCTTCAGTCGCTAATTCCTTGCTTGTTTTTCTTAAATTGACACCGCTGAGGTCTTCCCGGACAGGTCAACTGATAGCACTCATCTAGATTCCAGGTTGKAGAGAGAAAAGTCACTAGGATTTTTCTCGATTTACTCTGGTTTCTACTAAGCCAGCAAACAACAGTGGACAAATACAGAGGGTTTAAACATGAAGTTGGAAGGAGAAATGTTTATTGCCAAAYTGTCCTCAAAATTTCACGGTCAATGCACCCTGCACATTGCTGTTACCTTGGGGTCAAAAATGCTATGAACCACATGCTTGCTGCTTTTGAGTCTATTAGCTTGGTAGGATGGGGCACGTCAACATTCAAGGGTCTGCTCACAGNATTTATCAACATATGCAAATTTGGAGTAGCTATACTGATACTAGAGCAAATAAATTTAAGAACCAGAGACATTGCCAGAATTCAAAAGTATCATCTGATAATAACAGGGCTGAAACATAACACTGTCATGTCACTCCTAAGATGGCACATATGTGGTTAAGTGTGTTCCAAGCTGACAAGCCTGAAAAAAGAAACAGTCAAATATACAATGTGCCCAGCAGAGACATCAATCCTCCTCTCAAACAGGTTGCTAGAATCGTTTCAAGCACAGTTGTTTTCTCTCATCCATAGTGATGCGTCAAGATCCAAATGATGACTGAAGCTGCACAGCTAAACCATTACTGTAGTACTATGTTTATTTTTTCTACTTATACATACTTCAGATAAACTTCTGCCTTCCCTTTAAGAAAAGGAATGAACAGCTTTCCTCTGGTACAGTAGAATTCTCAGCAGTATTATTTGAAGAGTCCTGTTTAAGTAAAAAACAAAAAAAAATGTTTACTTGGCTATAAGTACTGTAACCAATGATATGAGAACCAGTAGTCGGTGGGTGGGCAGTGTCTCTAGTGTAGAAGAGTGGACAAAGAAAGAGCAGATTCACTTCTTGGGTGGGATGGAGGTGGGGAATATGAGATTTCATTAAATAATCAGAGTGTGCAACTTGTAGGCTGCTGAGTGTGGCTTGACTATTTCATGTCCCTGCTRTGGAATAGCCTGTGTGATGCCTGTGCAGATCTATGGGCAGCCATCACTGAAGTTCTGTTTACATAAAAGGGATTCAAAAATCTCTTGCTCAGGGCAGTGATATCCAGTCCRCAGAGGGAATTTCGCCATCTTCCATCTGCAGCATCCTTTTATGTTTTCTTCATCTGCATTGTAAAGCTTTATGAACCTGTGCTGTAATACAACAATGTACTTCACAACCCATTTGCACTGCTGGGATCAGACTTCTGAGAAGCCTACATGGACACGATTCTGCAGGTAATGGGCTGTTTCAGTTCTGCTTGAGGTTCCCTCCTTTCCCCACTCCAGCAACAGCTGCGTTTTATTGTTGTCATTTGGAATAATAAAAGGGAGGACACCGATACTCCTTTCAGTATTCCTTCCCAGTAAATAATTGGGATAATTGAAAACAGTGTCCTGGTGTTTTCAAAATAACAGCAAAGCTGATAGCATTTTAGTAGTTTTTTTTTTTTAATAAAATGTGAGCACATTTGCAAATTGGGCACTTTGGACTACCTAATCACAATCCGAGTGTTGTATGTCAAATTTCAGTCAAGTTTATTTCTGGTGAATTGATTTTCATACACCAAACTAGCAGATGTCTCTGTAACAAAATGAGTAACCAAACAATACAAATAAATCTGTTTAGCTTCTGAGATGTAGGGTTATTCAATTCAGACAACTATCACCTCTCTGTCAAACCTGCTATTTGCTTGTGCTTTTATAAATAAAGTTTTACTGTCTCAAAGCTACATCCATCCATGGATGTGTTGTCTAGTCACAGGTAGGATATATGAGTAGAGCAAACTAGTTGGGAGATATCGCAGGTGCATCTCAAGTCTAAAACATGAGTGATTGAGCCTCGTGATAAAAGATTGCTCACACCTCAAGTAAAGCAAGCGTTTATAACTTTCTAGAAATTTTTATGAAAGCTTTGGAAAGAGTATCTGCACTTCAGAGTTTATTCGGTTGARCTGAGCAGGGCTCAGAGCTTGCTACATCATTTGATTGTGCAAGAACTAAAAGTCACCATCCAAATTCTACAATGCCCTCATTTATCCACAAAATACATCACCTTTTTATCAATGGGAGAAGCCGAAGGCATTGAGACAGAAGAGTTAGGCTTGTCACATCCAAYGTGGCCTCAGGTTAAAAGCAAACGCATGTAACATAACAAAAATGGCTTCTATCTTTTCTTGTTTGGACAAATGAATGATCTGCCATGACTTGAAACGGCTATATAGAATCTAAAAACCTTGTAAATTTTATTTAGTGTGTTTCAGGAAAAGGAAAGATGCGTTTGAGTTGATGCATCAGAGTATACATCACAAATAACTATTTGAACTATGCCTTTATGCTTTAAATATAGGAATGAATAAGGATTTGAGGAAAAAAAACATTGAAGTTATGACCGTCTGTAAATTATAATATTCTCTATAAGTCTATCCTATGTGTTAAGGAATTAAGGCTTGTATACTTGTATAACGTACTTTATTCCTTCATTTCATGAAAAATATGTGATTCACTTAGTGTCCAGAATTGAATGTAGCATAGTGACCCATATCGTCCTGGTTCTTGCTGTATGGGGATTTTTATGAAGTGACCATATAACATAATAGATACTCTATTAAGGAAGCATAGTGTGTTCTTAGGTTGAAAAGGAGAACTTATATACTCTGAAATCCTTCTCAGGCTGAATATTTTCTATTTGGGGAAAATCAGGAGGTTTAGTATGTCATCCTGGAAAATGATGAAAAATATCAGTTCTAGGAATGGCAAAAACTTTATAGTGTGTAGCATATGTGGCAAGATAGATGATGCAGTGGATTTAATGTGAAGAATAATTAGGAGTAGGTATTGAAGACCAAGGGACAGGAACTTCTGTAAGATATTGAAAGTCTCTAAAGGAATAGAAAAAAC
>BDUI01032986.1:5487-16462 GCA_002335545.1 Apodemus speciosus | reverse complement strand
AGACTTTTTAGAGATTCTTGTGTATTTGTATCATGTATACCAGTTCCACTCATCTTCTAATCCCTTCATATCTTCCTTCTGCTCTTGCAACCTCTCGGTCACAAAAAATAAAATTAAAATCAATAAAAGGAAAATAAAGAAGCAACAACAAAAAAAATCATGTTGCCATGAAAGTTGAAGAGTGTCACAGTGTTTCCCACAGTAAACATTTTGTTCAAATATCTTTACTTGAAAATGTTCATTGCAATGGGTTTTTGGTGGTCTTGTTCAATGCTTTTGGGTTTTAGTATACTATAAATACTGAATCCTCACCTGAAATCCCTTCCAATATCCTGTTGTTGCCCTGGGTCATGGAGATCCCACAGCTTGGGATCCTCAGGAGAGGCTCTTTCATGCAGTCCAGCAGTTCATAGAAGGGCTGGATGTTGGGGTGGGCTAACTCAAAGCCATGGATATGGGCCTGGGTGGTAGCTGAGTTGGTCAGCCTGCCAGCACTTATGAATACATATTACTAGAACCATCTCTACTGTGATGCCCAGGCAAGGTACAGGATGGCTTGCWTGAGTGCTATAGCAGGTGAAAAGTGGGGGACTGGGACAAGCTCTCTCAAATATAAAGTAAGTGGTTGGGCCAGCTCTGAGAAGCCCTCAGACTTTAATATTGTCCTGGACAGTAGCCCAGACCAAGAATATCTTCTCTTCATGGTATTCAGTGGTAAGATATGCCATGGATATTGACACAGACCCATGCTGCTGCATGGCCATAGACCTAGACATTATCATCACACGCAGCATAAGCCAGGACTTCACCATGGCCTCAGGTGTCAGCATAGGCTACCCACATCAATCTGCTCTGGATTCTTCATCATACTCAAACCATTTCATTGAAGTTTCTCTCTCTTCTCTCCACTGTATACTTAATATCGTACTGGCACTCAGAAGCTCATGGTGTTTTTCTGGATATACATTTTTTAATTGAACAATATGATTCTCTGAAGAAAAAGGTGCCAACTTGTATACATGAAAATTAATTTTGAAAGAAAGTGTCTGAATTGAGAATTCCACCATAGGAGTAGGGAAAAGACATATGAATAATTGATACCTTGTAATTAGGGAGTATAGAAATATATAAAAACTTGGTGACACATAGAAAGAGATAAAGCTCTCACTCTAACAGAAAAGGAAGAATTCCAGCTTAAGGCTGTTCAATGCTACTTAGTCTTTACAGCCACAAACATGTAATTCTAAAATGTTATTAGAAAGCCCATTTGTAAGGAAAGTACACATAGTGCTGCTATCAACTTTTGTCAGAGAAATTCCTTTGGTAGTCATTATTGTTGATGATAGAAACTCATAACTGGTCAATGTGTTGACAGTAAGTGGCCCTTAAACTCTCTCCCCTAAATGGAACATCTGTATTACCCCATTAAAGATCCAGGGTACAGAATTGTTAGGGAGAAAAGATGAAAAAATATAAGAATCAGAATGAAATGGTATACTCATTTTCTTTTCAACATTGTTTTCCACTTACTGGATTCTTTTTGTTTATACTCTTTTATAACATCATGAAACAAAATAAAATATATAAATTCACCATTGTATTTATAGATTTATTGTTGAGTCCAGTCACATCATGCTGCACCAGAAACATTTGTACTCCTAATTGCTTCTCTAGATTTCTTGAGATGAGACTCATCATTTGCTGCATCATCGAATATAATGGTGCTTGAAGTAGAAAAATCATCATTTCCCCTCCCCAGAGTTCTACTAAAGAGGGATCACTTAATTTGAAAGGATACTGTCTGATATCTCTACATTTAATTAATTACGTCAGGGGTACATGGAAATCAGTATCTATAAGCAAGAAACATCAAGCTAACAAGGACATTGTCAAGAAAATCTCTTGTGTACTGTGTACAAGTATCATCTGTCAAAACAAAACTGTAGTCATGATAACCAAAGGCAGGAAATAAGAGGTGGAAGTTTTAGTATAGAGATAGAAACTCTCTGGAGTTAGCCAGGCATATGAAATTTGCCTGCCAGACTTTGAGAAGATGTTGAAACTGAGGAGAGGTAACCAGACATGTACAAATAGAATAAAATAAACAAATTATATGATTTATAAGCTAGTCAGGGAACAAGCCCAAGCTTATAGTGTAAGTATTTATCATTAATAATGAAGTGTCAGTGCCCTTATTTGGGAACTGGTTAGAAAATAATGTAGTTACAGAATATCTGTCTTTAACCTTGCCTAACTTAATGTCCTTCCTGGCTAGACTTTGTGAGAACAATTTCTTGAAGGTCTGTATGAAAAATTGAATATGCCATTAAATGAACACCGTCAAACTGAGAAAATTCATGAATGACTTTCTTCTATTCTAGAAATTAATAACTTGATGTTTTCCTTCTGGAGACCACCTTTCTTCAAACTATAGATTAAATTTTGGTTTGGTAACAAAAGATATCTTCCTTAAAGATCTATGGATCAATTGTGTGGTGGGGTAGTACAATCAAAAGAAAGTATTAGAACAACTGATTTATTTATGCCTTTTATTATTGAATACCTTCGTGAGTGGCTAGGGGAATAGGTGAGGTATATCACATCTGCTAAACAGTATTTAGCACTAGGATATGGCATTGAAAATTAATTTCAAATATGTCAGAAGTACAAAAATATAGAGTTCATCTATAAGACAAATCAAGAACTCTGGGGATCTACAGGAATATGCGCTACTCCATTCTAGAGTCACTAAAACCAAGACTAAAAAGCCCATTGGGAGATGGAACAGCATGGCCAACCCACATCTCAAGATAACTGATTCAGCCATGGCTAAGCTTCTTGACAGGTGAAGATCAGAATAGCAGACTAATCAACAGTTGACTCATTCTCTGCCTTCAGCTCTGGGAATCAAAAGATTGAGCGATTTCCAAATACACTGGTGACAACAGAAGTTCTCTACTCCGTCTACAAATTCACGTGATAATCTTTACCAGAAGGTTTCTCCTTTGGATATATGTTAATTAAGTCAAATCAACAAATAGATAATGCTAGGTGTTAAATATAATGTGTGCTGGGGCTTAATTGAATCATATAAGAAAAGCATGACATGTTATCAGAGGCCTCTGCTCACACAATCTTTTCAATCCATTAGGAGTTTTATTTTAAAAAGCCACTTCCAGCTATTCATCCTAAAGCTAAAAGAAGTGTACTCAGGACTAATCTGTTGTTCCACAATGTACTACTACCACACACTTTCTCTTAGGGAACACTGCTCAGTAAGGATATATTTCCCAAAAGAGAACTTGAGAGAAAACAGGGTCAAAGAAGGTATAGATAAAGCCAGATGATTTCTGTTTTGTTTATATATTGCCTCTATGGCAGGCACAGGAATGAGCCAGGTTTCTTTTTTAATATTTCCAGCAACATACATGTGTGTATGTGTGTTTGTGTGTGTATGTATGTGTGTGTATGTGTGTATGTATGTTTGTGTATGTATGTGCATATATATATATATATATGCATAAATGTTAGGGTTGAGCAGAGGCTATAGAGGAGACAAAGGAGAGGAAGAATATGTCCAAGGAGCAATGTATGAAATATCATGAGAACAAGATAAAGTGGGAGCCAATAGAGCAGAAAAAACATGAAAAGAAGCTTGACAAAGAATCACCTTTTGTTTGATCCATTTAAAACTGACTAACCCCTTCAAAGGGCACCCTTTTTAAGTTTAAAAATAATAGTGATAATGCCATGTTGCATTTGACATCTGCAAAGATTTTTACCTTTGCTTTCAGAGACCTAGTTTCTTTAATACACTTTTAAATAAATGATTTTATTTATTCTTTTTTGTGCTTCATTAGTGCTTAAAAGTAAATGGAGTCCTCAGAACTACTTTGGCAAGATTAAAAATTGCAATTTTATTCTTTCTTCACACCTTCCTTTTCTTTGTATCAACTGCTTATACCTAAGAAAATTTCTACCTCACATCATCAATAGTGACACCAGACCAGGTATGTGATTTCCATTCTCCTGCCACATCAATCACTCAAGTCTCTTTCCCAGCACTGTGGCAGACTGCATTCATGGGCCTTTCCTTATTCTCTACATCTATTTCCTGAGGATTCTTCCAAATCTTGCTACAGAACCATCTTTTCTCCCTCTGCTGATAACTATGTCTGCCACTTAAACCTATAAACAGTCTCTAYCAGGGTTCTCTAGTGGCCATACCTCCAGGGACTTGAGTAGTTGAATCACACTATCCTTCTTATCTTCTTTTATAATCTCTCCATCCTCATTTGTCAGCCCATTAACAAACTTCTTACAGTGTCCCTCCTTATGTCTCAACTCCAAACACTGGAGACTATAACTCTTAGTTTAGATACAGGGCACTCATAGCCTGATCATTTCTAGCTTTCAGGAAAATTTCTTTCAATGCTGCAACTTATTTGATAGTCCCTTCTCACCACACGCCTAGTTCTCTATGAATATCTCCTGTATACATAAAACGGGACTCCATTGGCTCTTTTCTGAACTCCATCAAAGCCTTTTTCTTTCTTTCTTCAAAGACAACCTCTATCTCACTGTGCCACCTGCTCCCTCCCAGGTAGCTCACAGCTAACACATTTTCCTAAAATCCAGAAAAAAAAACAATAGAAATTGAAGGATAGAACACACATAGAATAAAGACAAGACCAAATATCAATACTTAAAATGACCTCAATGATGCAACCTGTCATGGTTTGACTAGGTACAGCCCCCACAGACTTGTGTGTTTGAAATCTTGGCCCATAGGGAATGGCATTCTTAGGAGGTGGTCCCCTTTTGTAGTAGGTTTGGCATTTTTGGAGGAAGTGTGTCATTGTGTTTCTGTTGTGGGGGAGAGTACATTTGAGGCTTTCTATGCTCAATCTATGCCCACTATGGTACAGTCTCATTCGATTGCATACATTTCAAATGTAGAGCTCTCATCTTCTTCTCCAACCCCATGTCTACTGAAATGTTGCCATATTTTCTGCCATGAGGATAATGGACTAAACATCTAAAACTATAAGCCAGCCCAATTAACTGTTTTCTATTATGAAAGTTGTTATGGACATGGTTTCTTTGTATAGCATTAAAAACCCAAAACACAACTCAAGATGCCTAAACATCAGCAGAAAAAAACAGCAAACAAACAAACCTTACTGATACCGATGCAGATGCTTGCAGCCAACCATTCCCAAGCATGCAATAAGGATACATGCTCCACTATGTTCATAGCAGCCTTATTTATAATAGCCAGAAACTGGAAAGAACCCAGGTATCCCTCAATAGGAAGTATAGGAAGCCGTTCTTACATCCGCCATTACAACATGGCGCAGGCACGTGCTGGGCGGTTTCCCATGCCTCGGTCTCCGCCTCTCCCCTGGCATCATGTAGGGAGCCGTTCTTATGTCTGCCATTACAACATGGCGCTGGTAGCGCCCGCGGGCACCATGTGCTGGGCGGTTTCCCATGCCTCTGTCTCTGCCTCTCCCGTGGCGTCATTTGGCCCCATGAGCTNAACCCAGTCTCAAAAGAATACCCATGGTATGCACTCACTGATAAGTGGATATTAGCCTAGAATCTTGGAACACCAAAGACACAATCCACATACCAATTGATGTCCGACAAGAAGGAAAGAGTGGACCCAGGTTCTGGAAAGGCCCAGTGCAGCAGTGTAGGGGAATACCAGAACAGGGAAGTGGGAAGGTGTGGATGGGGGAACAGGGGGAGGGAAAAGGACATGTGGGACATTTAGGGGGGTGGGGAACCAGGAAAAGGGAAACGAAATGTAAATAAAGAATATATCCAATAAAAAATAATAATAATAACAACAATAATAAGCAGGACTGAATCTTATTTTGACCCTTATACTCTGATATTACATGGCTTCAATACCACACTCTCCCTAAGAGATTGATCATAGAAAACAAAGAAAAAAATTGGAATTAAATAAAGCCATAAATCAAATGGACTCAGTAGATATTTATAAAACATTAATTCTAACAAAGAAGAATATATCAAGGAATTTTTTCCCAAATGAATGACATACTTGTACACAAAACAAGTCTTATTTTAACAGATACAAGAAATGTGAAATAGCACCCTGCATCCTATCTGGTCATCAAAGAGGATTAAGGTGGATATCAGGAACAAAAGAAACAACAGTAAGAATGCAAACTACTACAAACAGAACAACTCACTACTGAGTGAAAAAATGGATCAAGAGATAAATAATAAGAAAATTCACATTTTAGAATTGAATGAACATGAAAACAAAGTATACCACACCTCTAGGAAACAAGTAAGGCATTTCTAAAGTGCAAGTATATTGTACTAAGTGATATATATCACATTAGTAAGTGTATGGCACATCTGAATCCTGTAAACAAAAATAACTAGTATTCAAAATGAGTAAAAGTCAAGAAATAATCAAACATGGCTAAAATCAATAAAATACAAACAATACAAAGAATCAATAACAACACTGATTCTTTGAAAAATAGGAATATTGATTGATAAGATACATTAGCTAACAGATAGGAAAGGATATGTAATCAAAACACTAAGTGTAAAAAACAATGAAAGAACATTAAAGACACACGGGGAAAAGGCCAAGTTACATATAAAGACAGAGCCATTAGATCAAAACCTCACTTCTAATGGAGAATTAATGAGTATTAATTACATAAATTAATAAAATTACAGGTGAAATGGAGCACATCACAAGAAATAGCAAAGAAAAACAGAGAATCATAAGAACATACTTAAAAAAAYCTATACTCCATTTACCTGGAAATCCTCAAAGAAATTAAGCAATTTCTACCAAATTTAAATCACAATCTAGTGGCAACTTAAACAGATCCATAATTCCCAGTGAGGCAGAAACAATAGTTAATAGGTTTTCAAAAAAATGCAAAAAACTACATATTGTTAGACAGAGGCAGTGAAGAATGTACCAGACCTCCAAGAAATAATTATCACCAATACTTCTAAAATAATTCCACAAAATAGAAACAATAGAGACCTTGGTAATTCATTTAATGAGGCCAAAATGACCCTAATACCTCAAACACATAAAAATACAAGAAAAAATAAAAATGAAACTCAATTTCTCTGATGAGCATAGAAACAAAATTATCAATAAATAATTGCAAACCAAATAAAAGAACACATCAAAAAGATCATCCATTAGAGATACAGGGATGATTCATAACATGAAAATTAATAAATGTATTCCACCACAAGAACAAACTGGAGGAGTAAAACCACATGATCATCTCATTAGATGAATAAAATACCTCTGACAAATCCAACATCCCTTCATGCTACAAATCTTAGTGAGACAATGAATAAAAAGAAATATACCTCAAAAAAGTAAAGGTGATTTTGAGCAAGCTAAAGACAACACCAACCAAAACAAAGAGATGTACAAAGCATTTTTTCTAAAATCAGGAAGAAGACAAGGGTGTTCACTGTGCCTATTCAATATAGTATATAAGTCTTATCTAGAGCAGTTAGATATTTGAAGGAGATCAAGAAGATACAAAGAAAAAAGAAAAAAAGTATCTTTACTTACAGACCACATGATTTTATGCATAATTAACCCTAGGAACTCCTCCAGCTAATAAACACTTTGATACAAGTAGTGGGATACATAATTAACATACAAAAATCAATTGCCTTCCTGTATACAAATGATAGGTGGGCTGAGAAAGAACTTAGGGAAACAATGCCTTTCACAATAGACTAAACACTAGTATCTGTGGGTAAATAAGCATGTGAAAGATTGTATGTTTTAAAAAAATAGTTTAAGGCCTTGAAAAAAAGGAACTGAAGAAAAGAACATAGAAAGCTCTTCCACATTCCAAAATATGGGATTAATTTTGTAAAGGGGCCTTCCTGCTAAAAATGATCTACACATTCAATGCAATACTTATCGAAATTCTAATACAATTCTTCTCGCAATTGGAAAGGACAATTTTCAGCTACCAAAAGTAATCTACAGATTCAACAAATCCCCATGAAAATTATAATACAATTCATCACAAACTTGAAATCACAATTTTCAGCTTCATATGAAAACAGAAGAAAACTAAAGAGAGCTAAAAGGACCCTGAATAATGAAAGACTGCTGAACATATCGCCACCCATTACCTCAAATTGTACTACRAAGAAATAGTAATAAAAAGAGCATGGTACTGGCATAAAACCAGACATGATAAGCAATGGAATCAAATTCAGCCTTATTTATAATAGCCAGAAACTGGAAAGAACCCAGGTGTCCCTCAATGGAAGAATGGATACAAAAAATGTGGTATATATACACAGTGGAGGACTATTCAGCCATTAGAAACAATGAATTCATGAAATTCTTAGAGAAATGGATGGAACTGGAGAGCATCATACTGAGTGAAGTAACCCAATCTCAAAAGAATACCCACAGCATGCACTCACTGATAAGTGGATATTAGCCTAGAATCTTGGAACACCAAAGACACAATCCACCTACCAAATGATGTCTGACAAGAAGGAAATAGTGGACCCTGGKTCTGGAAAGGCCCAGTGCAGCAGTGTAGGGGAATACCAGAAGAGGGAAGTGGGAAGGGGTGAATAGGGGAAAAAGGGGGAAGGAAAAGACATATGGGACATTTGGGGGACGGGGAAACCAGGAAAAGGGAAATGAAATGTAAATAAAGAATATATCCAATAATAAAAACAAAACAAAAGAGTGCACACATTATTTCATACCTGTAAGCAAAATGAATTCTTAACAAAAAGAACTCCTAAAATGCACACTAGAAAAAAAGTTAGTATCTTCAACAAATAGTGTTGTTTTAAGTGAATATCTGCATGTAGAATAATGCAAATTATTACCACCCTGCACAAAAGTGTACTTATCACCCGGCACAAAACAACTCCAAATTGTTAAGGACATCAATATAGACAAGATAACATGAATCTAATAGAAGATAAAGTGGGGAATAGCCTTTAACCCATTGACATAGGAAAGTGATTTCTGAATAAGACTCTAATAGTAGAGACACTATGATAAACTATTAATATATAGGACCTCATTTAAAAGCTTTTGGACTTCAAAGGACACCATCATTTGGAAAAGTAGTAGACTGCATAATAGGAAAAAGTCTTAACAATTACATATCCATTAAAGTGTGAGCATCTAAAATATATAAAGACCTCTGGACAAACAGACATTAAGCATACAAATTATCCAATTGAAAATGGTATACAGTCCTTCCAACAGACCATGGACTCTAGTTCTGCAGCCAATCCCACAACACCCAGAGGAAGCTAACACCCAGGAGCTCTAACATCCTCAGGATAATAGGTGAGGAGGTCACAACAGCTGCCCCAAACCAGAAGTAACTGGGACCCGAGGGGAACCAGGAATGCAGGAACCCCCACCTAGACACTGGCACTGGTTCCTTTCAGTCTGAGGAGGTTCCCTGAGCAGACACTTGGAACTAGCTCTGCACCAAGTCCCAGAAGACCCAGAGGAAGCTCAGCTCCCAAGTGCTTTAACATGCCCAGTATCATAGGATCATAAGATCACAGGATCTCAGAAGCTTGGTCACACCAGGATTTCAGCCTCCCAGAGGCAGCTTGACTYCAAGTAGGTCTTACACCCAAGATCTCAGGATCACAGAATCACAGAGACAGCTGGACTCAGTAGTTATCTTGGACAGGCTCCAATCAGAGACAGTGAATGCAGATAGCACTAGGAATAACCAGATGGCGAGAGGCAAACAAAAGAACATAAGCAACAGAAACCCAGGTTACACGGCATCATCTGAACTCCCACCATAGCAAGTCCTGGATACCCCATTGCACCAGGAAAGAAAGTTTCTGATTTGAAATCACTTGTTGTAGTGATGATAGAGGACTTTAAGAAGAACATAAATAACTCCCTTAAAGAAATACAGGAGAGCCTAGGTAATRAGGTGGAACCCTTAAAGAAGAAACACAAAATCCCTTAAAGAATTACAAACAAAACAAAACAAAACCAAAGGGATAAAGGAGTTGGACAAAACATYCCAGGATCTAAAAATGGAAGTAGATACAATAAAAAATCAGAAAGGGAGACTTTCCTGTAGATAGAAAACCTAGGAAAGAGATCAGACATCATAGATGCAGGCATCACCAACAGAATATAAGAGATAGAAGATATAATCTCAGGTGCAGAAGATACCATAAAAAACATTGAGAAAGCATTAAAAGAAAATACAAAATGGAAATAACTCTTAACACAAAACAGCCAAAATATCCAGGACACAATGTGAAGTCCTAACCTAATGATAATAGGATAGAAGAGTGCAAAGATTCCCAACTTAAAAGGCCAGTAAATATTTTCAACAAAATTATAGAAGAAAACTTACCTAACCTAAAGAAAGAGATGCCCATAAACATACAGGAAGCCTACAGAACTCCAAATAAACTAAACCAGAAAAGAAATTCCTCCACTCACATAATAATCATAACAGATAATGCACAAAACAAAGAACAAATATTAAAAGCAGTAAGGAGAAATGGTCGAGTAACATATAAAGGCAAACCTATCAGAATTACACCAGACTTCTCACCAGAGACTATAAAAGCCAGAAGATCCTGGACAGATGAAATACAGACTTCAAGAAAATACAAAGGCCAGTCTACTACACCCAGCAATACTCTCAACTGCCATAGATGGAGAATCCAAGATATTCTATGACAAAATAAAATTTACACAATATATTTCCACAAATCCAGCCCTACAAAGGATAACAGATGTAAATGCCCATGCATAGGAAGTAAAGCTTTGTAATAAGCATAACGATAGCTTCTATTGAGAATGTAAAGTATATGGGATTTTTTTCATAAGGATGAATTTTATTCACAAAGAGACAGATACACAGAGCTCTAGATTAGGGCCCAAACAATGAACAGAATTTTGGGC
>BDUI01032978.1:13054-24249 GCA_002335545.1 Apodemus speciosus | reverse complement strand
GGGGAAACCAGGAAAAAGGGAAATGAAATGTAAATAAAGAATATATCCAATAAAAAAAAAAAAGAAAATCAACAAGATAGATAAACCCTTAGCCAGACTAACCAGAGGGCTCAGAGGCATTATGCAAATTAATAAAATCAGAAATGAAAAGGGAGATATAACTACAGAAACCGTGGAAATTCAAAAAATCATCAGATCCTACTACAAGAGCTTATACTCAAGAAAACTGGAAAATCTGGATGAAATGGACAATTTTCTAGATACATACCAGGTGCCAAAGTTAAAACAGGATCAACTAAACCATCTAAATAGTCCCATAAGTCCTGAGGAAATAGAAGCAGTTTTTAATAGTCTTGCAACAACAACAACAAAAAGCCCAGGACCAGATCTGTTTAGTGGGGAATTCTATCAGATCTTCAAAGAAGAGCTAATACCAATAGTCTTCAAACTATTAACTCAAGGAATACTACCCAATTCATTCTATGAAGTCACAATAATGTTTATACCTAACCAAACAAAGAAAGAGAACTTCAGACAAATTTCCCTTATGAACATTGATGCAAAAATTCGCAACAAAATTCTAGCCAACTGAATTCAAGAATGCATCAAAACTATAATCCACCATGATCAAGTGATCAAGTACGTTTCATCCCAGGGATGCAGAGATGGTTCAATATATGGAAATCCATAAATGTAATACACTACATAAACAAACTGAAAGAAAAAACCTACATGTTCAATTCATTAGATTCGGAAAAATCTTTTGACAATATTCAGCATCCCTTCATGATAAAAGTGTTGGAGAAATCAGGAATTCAAGACCCATACCTAAACATAGTGAAAACAATATACTGTAATCCTTTAGCTAACATCAAACTAAATGGAGAGAAAGTTGAAGCAATCCCACTAAAATCGGGGTCCAGAAAAGGCTGCCCACTCTCTTCCTATCTATATAGTACTCAAAGTCCTAGCCAGAGCAATTAGACAACAAAAGGATGTCAAAATTATACAAATTGAAAGGAAGACATCAAACTATCACTATTTGCAGATGATATGATTGTATACTTATGCGGCCCCAAAAATTCCACCAGAGAASTCCTAAAGCTGATAAACAACTTCAGCAAAGTGGCTGGATATAAAATTAACTCAAACAAATCAGTAGCCTTCCTCTACTCAAAGGATAAACAAGCTGAGAAAGAAATTAGGAAAATGACAGCCTTCACAATACTCACAAATAATATTACATACTTTGGTGTGATTCTAACCAAGCAAGTGAAAGATCTGTATGACAAGAACTTCAAGCCTCTGAAGAAAGAAATCGTAGAAGATCTCAGAAGATGGAAGGATCTCCCATGCTCATGGATTGGAAGGATTTATATAGTAAAAAAAAATGGTCATCTTGCTGAAAGCAATCTACAGATTAAATGCAATCCCCATAAAAATTCCAAATCAATTCTTCATAGAGCTAGAAAGAGCAATCTGCAAATTCATTTGGAATAACAAAAAGAAGAAAAAAAACAGGACAGCAAAAACTATTCTCCAAAACAAAAAATCTACTGGGGGAATCACCATCCCTGACCTCAAGCTCTACTACAGAGCAATAGTGATAAAAAAAAAAAACTGCATGTTATTGGCATGGAGACAGGCAGAAAGATCAATGGAATAGAATTGAAGACCCAGATATGAACCCACACACATAAGGTCACTTGATATTTGACAAAGGAGCTAAAATCATCCAGTGGAAAAAGTTAGTTTCACTGTGTCTTCCAAAGTGTGGAGCAGAGACTGAAGGAAAGGCCACCCAGAGACTGTCCTACCTGGAGATTCATCCTATAAACAGTCACCAAACCCCGAAACTACTATGGATGACAAGAAGTGTATACTGAAAGGAGCCTGTTATGGTTGTCTTTTGGAGAGGCCCTGCCAGAGCCTTGCAGATACAGAGGCAAATACTAGAAGCCAAACATTGAACTGAGCACAAGGTTCACAATGGAGGAGTTGGAGGGCAAACTGGAGGAGCTGGGGGGGGGGTGCAGCCCCATGGGAAGAATGATGATGTTGGCCAACCAAATGCCCCAGGGCTCCCAGGTACTAAGCCATCAACCAAGGGGTACACATGGTTCCAGCCAAAAGAGTGGCAGAGGAATGTCTTCTCAGGCATCAGTGCGAGGAGAGGTCCTTGGTCCGGTGAAGGCTCAATAGAGTCCCTAGTGGGGGGAAATCAAGTGGGGGTCATGGGAGTGGGTTGGGTGGAGGAGCATATTCTTGGAGGCAGGGAGTGGGAGGATGGGTTGGGGGTTTTCAGGGAGGGAGTAACAGGGAAGGGGTATAACCTTTGAAATGTAAATGAAAAATATATTCAATAAGAAAAATTACAGTTTATCAATTCTGTTAAGAATTGCTTAGCCAAGACTGATGATGTATGTGTGTAATTTCAGCTGCCCAGGACACTGGGGTGGGAGGACTATAAATTTCAGACCAGCCTAAGCAGATTAGTGACACTCTGAAAATAAAATGCCATTAGGGGTCTTAGAGTGAAGCTCAGTGATGGAGCACTAGACCAGTATGTGTGAATCCTTAGATTCAGTCTCTAGCACTATACTGAAATACCATGTCTTTATGGCATTGTTATACTAGCCTTCAATCCCAGCTACTCAAGAAGCTGAAGGCAGGGCTGTGTTCAAGGATGATCTGTACAACTTGGTAGGACTCTATCTCAAAGTAAAACTAAAAGGTATCAGAGGTAAGAGTTCTTGCGTAGTGTGTCCAAGGTCCTGAGTTCAATGTCAATCCCAACAAAAGTATTGTGTATATGTTTATTGAAGCCTTTTGGTGACCCCTTTACATTTCCATGTGAATCAAGTGATGAAATAGCTGCCATGTGGGCAGCAAGGAATGAGTCTTGTCCTGTGATAATCATGCCTCTTGGCACACACAGGTAAACACACCTTCAAACCCCACCCTTCCCAAACTTCAGCCCTCATTCTTGATCACTACAGAGTAAGAAAGTTGCAGGGGTGTGTAATTGGCTGTTTAGTTCATTAGTTGGTTTGATTTTGGTGTGCTTTTTTTGAGAAAGGGTGTTATGTAACCTTGGCTGTCCTGAAAGTCCATATGTAAACTAGGATGGTCTCGACCTCACAGAAATCCACCTGCTTCTGTCTCTGGAGAGTTGGGATTAAATGTCTTACCAGGCCTGACTAAAGTAAGAGATTTGCTGTTATTGTTGATTAAGAACTGATTTTCATTTTAAAAAAATAAATATACATTTTGTACATCTAAAAAGTTTCCAGCTACTGGGAACCATATCTGCAGCACTGATCATGCCCTCCTGGAAGGGCTTGACTCTCAGTTCTCATGGACTCTGCATGAGCTGCTGCTTCTTTTTGGTTGGTTGGTTGGTTGGTTGGTTGGTTGGTTGGTTGGTTGGTTGGTTGGTTGGTTGGTTGGTTGGTTGATGGGTTTGGTTTGATTTTTCAACACAGGATTTCTCTGTGTAGACCTAGAACTCACTCCATAGTCCAGGCTAGCCTCCAATTCACAGTGATCCTCCTGCCTCTGTCTCCTGAGCAGTACAATTAAAGGCATGTGCCCCTCCACCATGCTCAGCCCCTTCCCTTGCTATTGCTCCTCCTTTTCCCTTCCATCTCTTCTTCCTTCATTCTTCCATCTCATTTTCCCTTTCCATGTCTACTGCCCCCTTCCTTTTCATTTCACCTCCCTTTTTGTCACACTGTGAAAGGACAATATAAATCCCATTTGTCTCTAATTAAAGACCAGATCTGATTTCAAAAAAGGTCATAAGGTATCAAGCAGCTTTGGGAACAGACCTATGTCTCAGAAACTAAGTCATAAGAAACCAGGTCTAGGAACAATCCATAAAATCCAGAACAAAATTATAAAACTCTTCCCAAAGAACAGCTTAGGGATAATTACAAAAAATGGGGAAATATCTTATCTGAGAATGGGCCATCTGTGCTGGGCCACCCTATCTCATCCTGTTGTTAAATGTTCATGACATAGGAAAGCAAACCACTTACCACCTGTGACTCCCTAGCACCCTAGACTTGATGTGCCAATGAAGTTTTTAGATTACCTAATCCTCAAGAGTTCCCCCAGTTCCCTATAAGAAGGTCTGTGTGCCTTTGTCTGGGTTCACCATTTTAGAGAATGATTGACCCCTGCATGCATGTTTCTGCAGAATAAATGGCCTTTGCTTTTGCATATCTGAGTCTGGAGTCTTTCTTCAGTGATTTTTGGACCCTTACAAATGGAGATTGAACCTAGGGCCTTTTACCTGTTAAGCAAGCAGAGATACACCTAAGCCTTCTTTTTACTTTTAATGTCTTTGAGACCAGGGTCTCATTCTATAGTCCAAACTTTCCTTGAATGCATGATCCACCTTGCCTCAGTCTCCTGAGTATCTGGCCAAGTCACGAAATCCAGGTTACTCTTCGTTAATCTGCAAAGTGACAGAGGGTCCCTTCCTTCATAGTTTGAGTTCCTCTCTGCAGGCATCAGTCTATCACTTTTTTCCCCCTTTTTACAAAATTAGTGTTTTCAGTGGTAATAAAAGAATCTGGGGATGACACACAGGGCATACCTTGTGACAATGATTCTTCTCTTAAAGCTGTTTTTTAAAAGTGCACCCTTTGTTCTTTATTTCCTGTCTGAATAGTGAGAGGAGACAGCACCCCCACAGTGTAGTATGAGAATAGGAACTAAAGGAAAGGGACCAGGAACTGAAAAGTTCATTGATGGTTTCTACAACTCAGAGTAATCAGGAGGTAGGAGTTCCAGTGTGGCTTTCTAGTCCATGATGTTTCTTTCCTCAAAAGTGAATCAATAGTTATGAGTATATATTTTATTATTATCAGACTGTTTTGCCCGTAAATGAACTGCTTGCTCTTCTTATATGTGACTCAGATCTCATTAAAATAGCAAAGCTTGAAAAAATAAAAAAAAATAGTAAAGTTTGGGCAGACATGATGATACACACCTTTAATTCCAGTACTTAGGAGTTAGAGGAACCAGAGTTCAATGGAAACTTGGTCTACACAGTGAGTTCCAGTTCATCCAGAGCTATGTAGAGAGAAACTATTTCTTATCAAGATAAATGAATAAAATTAGGGGGTTGGTGGGATGGCTCAGTGGTTAAGAGAACTGACTGATCTTCCAGAGGATATAAGTTCAATTCCCAGCAACTACATGCAGCTTAAGATTATCTGTAACCCTGAGATCTGACACCCTTACACAGACATACACACATCAAAATGCCAATGCACAGAAAATAAATAAATTATTTTTGAAAAGAATAAAATAAAATCAACGAAAATGTTTTCCCAAAGGAATAGATAAATACCAGACCCTACAGTAGCATTTAGAGTCTTACTTAAAAGTAATACTAGATGTTGTTTACTTTTGATTCAAGTAATGAGAATTTTCCAGTGAGCTAACAGCATAGTATATCACTTGAAAGATAAATGCAAATTTCTCCTCTCTCATCATATATATCTCTTTATTGCTAATTATTGCTTCATGGCTAGGGTCTAATTTTTATTTATTTATTTATTTATTTATTTATTTTTTACTTATTCACTTTATATCCTACTCGCAGCCCCATCCTAGTAACCCCTTCTCATAATCATTCCCCTATCCTTCCTCCCCTTCTTCTCTGGGGGGGAGGGGGGGCTGGGTATCCCCCTACCCTGACACATCAAGTCTCTGCTTCCTCTCCCACTGAGGTCAGACAAGGCAGTCCAGCTAGTAGAACATATCCCAACTACAGGCAACAGCTTTTGGGATAGCCCCTGCTCCAGTTGTTGGGGGACCCACATGAAGACCAAGGTGCACATCTGCTACATATGTACAAGGATGCCTAGATCCAGCCCATGTGTGCTCCTTGGTTGGTGGTTCAGTCTCTGAGTGGGATAGGGGTCCAGGTTAGTTGATTCTGTTGGCCTTCCTGTGGAGTTCCTATCCCCTTAGGGGCTGAAATTCTTCCTCCTATTCTTCCATAAGAACCCCTAAACTCCATCTAAGTCAGTTGGTGGGTCAGGCTTCTCAGATTCAAGGTAGGCAGGTGTCTTGCTTTATCGAATGATACATTAGTACTCACCAAACAAAAGATACAAAACATTTTGCAGATTAAAACTTCCTTTGAAAACTTGCCTGTACTTGTGTGAACAAGATGTGGCCTGGGAGACCACAGCCACTGCAAGCCATTCCTCAGAAGCAAAATCACCAACTGTTGCTAGACTCTTGTCTGAAATCATGACAGAGTATTATTAATAGTGTCAGGGATTGGTGCTTGGCCTTGGGATGGGTCTCAAGTTAGGGCAATTATTGGTTGACCATTCCCCCAGTCTCTGCTCCATCCCCAACCTCTTCATTTCTTGTAGACAAGAAATACTATGGGTTAAAAGTTCTGTGGGTGGGTTGGTGACCCTATCACTCCACTGGGGTTCCTGCCTAGCCACAGGAGGTAGCCTCTCCAGGCTTCTTATCCCCAATGCTGTTAACTCACAGCTAAGGACACCCCCACTGATTCTTGGTCACCTCCCCTAATCTGTTGAATTCAAGGTGGCCAGGTGTCTTGTTTTATCAAATGATACATTAGTACTCACCAAACAAAAGACACAAAACATTTTTGCAGATTAAAGCTTCCTTTGAAAACTTGCCTGTACTTGTCTGAACAAGATGTGGCCTGAGAGACACCACAGCCACTGCAAGCCATTCCTCAGAAGCAAAATCACCAGCTGTTGCTTGACTTTTCCTGGGAGTATATGAGCAAGCATCTCCTCACCTCAGACAAAGAACAATTGAAAAATCCCGCTCTAATCTGGGTTGGTGAGCAATTGAGTATATTTCAAAAGCATGACAGACTCATGCACATCTATATCACCAAAAAGTCCATGCCAGCATGGGTGGTCACTTGAAAAAGCTTCATTCTTGGACCTCTATTGCCCAGTGTGGTGGTTTGAGTATGCTTGGTCCAGGCAGTGACACTATTAGTCAATATGGCCTTGTTGGAGTAGTTATATTCTTGTTAGGGGAAGTGTATCATATGGGGGTGGGCTTTGAGACTCTATGTTCCGGCTCTACCCAATGTAGAAGATAACCTCCTCATGGCTGCTTGCAGAACACAGTTTTTTTCCTGGTTACCTTCAGATCAAGGTATAGAACACTTAGCCCCTTCTCCAGCACCATGCTTTCTGCCATGATGATAATGGACTGAACCTCTGAAACTAAGCCAGCCCCAAATAAATGTTCCCTTTATAAGAGTTTCCTTGGTCATGGTGTCTCTTCACAGCAATGAAACCCTAACTAAGACACCCAACTTGTAGGAAACTCAAGAAAAGATTCTGCTCAACTCTAGCAATTGTTTGATGTCTGTATTATCTTGGGAAAAGAACTCATGAATCTTGTAATGTTGTGTAATTTCTGAGGCTTATAAACCTGTCTTGGGAGCCTCCCATTTCCCCCAGGTCAGAATGTTTTAAATGGCAGGAAATTTATACATACTAATTAATGCAAAGCCAATGTATTAGTAGGTCTAACTGAAACTAAGAGAACTGTCCAGCTAAGTCCAACTCAGATTCAAATTACTGCCCCACATTATCCTTAGAGAAATTGTATATTCAACCACTGTTGTTTGGAGTGCTTTGCTATCAATAGCTAACTAGAACACATATCATCTCAGCTTTTCATTTCTTTTTAAATTTAGATGAATTTCTTATTAGAAGGAAGTAACAAAAGCTATCTGTATCAAATATCAATTCCTACTTAATCTTAGGCTTTTTTCCTGTGGTCATGGCCATTCGAATACCACCTGTATTTTTTGCTTTCCTGAACCCTTTCTCATAACATGGCTGGATCTTTGCAACACAGTGTTCAAGGACAATGGCCAGGACCACATCACTAATATGGATCCAGTGCAGTGTCACATAGCCTCCCCACCACAAAATGATCTGTTCTGTGAGAAGTTCACAGAGCTGGCCTCATTGTTTAGCCTACCTCCAAGGTGGGCCCCAGTGTCTGAGAACTTGGATTTAGGGAGGTTTCCCACCCTTTCCTCACTGATAAGACTGTTCAGTGTGCCAATAGTGTTTACATGATCGGCTGGCTTTTTTTTGTTTGTTTGTTTTTTGGGGGTTTTTGTTTTGTTTTGTTTTTTCAAGACAGGGATTCCCTGTGTAGCCCTGGCTGTCCTGGAACTCACTCTGTAGACCAGGCTGGCCTCGAACTCAGAAATTTGCTTGCTTCTGCCTCCCAAGTGCTAGGATTAAAGGCATGTGCTACCACTGTCCAGCGATCAGCTTGGTTTATGCTGAGCACCTGCTTTCCTAGAAGTTTAGACAAATGCCAGACAAGGGTATGCCAATATGACCAACCCTCCCCCACCAAAAAATAAACAGGTGATGAATCACTATAATGCTTTGCAGCATTATGAATGTGTTGTCTCAACTTATTTGTGACTCTTGGAAATAGCTGTTGTAAGACTTCATCCTATTTATTCATTATCTTTGATTGTTGTAAATCATAGCATGGCTGTGATGCATCTTAGTTAATCATCAGGCCTAGAGGTAGCCAGGATGGAGATCTACTCAGTGATAGAACACTTGCATGACCCAAACAAGGCCATGGATTCAATTCACAACACAGAACAATAAAGAACATATATGAATCTATTTTAATTCAGGACATTGCCATACTCCTGTAATCCCAGGCCCTTGGTAGACAGAGTTGTATAATTCTGGGTTCAAATCTAGCCTGGGTCTCATCCATGGTGACTAAAAATGCTTGCCATGCAAGCCTGGCAACCTGAGTTTACTTGCAGAACCTACATAAAGGCAGGAGAGAAAGAACTGCACAATGTCATCCTCTGGAATACACACACACACACACACACCAATAAGAAGAAGGAGGAACAGGAGAAGAATTTAAAAAGGAGACATTATGGAGAGAGATGTAGCTCTCTAGTTTAGCACTTGTCTAACACGCAGGAGAGCCTGGATTCCATCCCTATTGCTGAAACAAAACACTTGAATCTCAGTTTGGCTCCAATCTAGCACTTCCTGCTCTGAAGTTATCAACTTGGCATACTACATTTTATCTTTGAGCTTTGTTTGTACTTGAAGTCAGATAAGACTGTTATCATCAGGTGTTATGACCTACCCTGGAGCAGGTGGATGACTTAACAGCAAACTCCTGTCTCAAAACAGGACCATAGGTCATGCTCGAGAGACTTGGAAGTGCCGACCTCCTCTTCCTGGGTAGTTTCTGCTGCCCCATACATCTTCCAGAATTACTCCTAAAGTTGGCCATGAGCAGGACATTTCTGGGTGAGGGCAACAACTTCACTGTTCTACCTGAACACTAAATACCTGACTCTCTGGAGGCCAAGTCCTTCCTAACTCCATCTAGATACAGAGCAAGTCCAAATGAAGAAATGCTATGTAAGGTTAACCTTATTGTATCTGCTGTGGGGCACAGTGGACCCACTGAAAGAGGAGACACCTGAACAGACTTTCCCAACATTACCATACTACAAACTGGTCTGGCAGCTGGGAGAGGCCCAGTGTCAAGGCCAAGGTCCCAGGTACCTGAGTTGGGTGAGTGGTGTGTTATCTCAGAAGATACACATCCAAGAAAACACAGCATTAAATAAAAAATACAACCAATAGGACAAAAGAAGAGGGAGGCCACAGGGGGCACTTGTCTCCTGTCCTTTAAACAAGAGGCCCTGCTTTTTACAGTTTCCACTGAGCATGGAAAATTCTGTAGCCATCCTTAACAGCAGAATGATGTGGTGGATTCCTGGCACCTCTTTTCATCCTCACAGCTGTCTGTGATGCTTTTCAGATAAATATCCTGAGACGGTTTTTTGACTTGTTCAGCCATGGATTTGTGAAACCAATCTGGTTTACATCAAAAAGCATACATATAAATGAAGCAATCATTTCACTGAAGAATACTGCATGTATATAAAATAGAATAAAAATATAACCAAGTTCAGACAACATGATATTAAGAATATTGGATCACAACATTAAAATGTTCTTTGATAAATGAAGCAAAACTCTAGAGAAATGAATTTAATGTAACTTTTCATTTGTAACTTATCCAAACTATCCAGGAAGAGGAGGTCAGCACTTCCAAGTCTCTTGAGCATGATCTGTGGGCCTATTTTGAGACAGGATTTTGCTGTTAAGTCATCCACCTGCCCAGGGTAGGTCATAACACCTGATGATAACAGTCTTATCTGATTTCAAGTACAAACAAAGCTCAAAGATAAGATCACAAGAGAACAAGTATGCATGGAAATTTGGAACAGGGTTGAGCCTGTTTCTATATCACCCTTTCCTCTTTTTCATGTTTTGTATTAGTTTTAATTGATACATAATAAATATACATCTTTATATGGTAAAGTATAATATATCAATACAGACATACATTATATAATGATTAAATTAGGGTGATTAAAATAACTGTCAGTCAAACATTTATCATTTCTTTGTGGTCATATTCAAAAGCCTTTCATAGTTAGGTTGAAATATGCAATATGCTATGGACCCACAAAAATAGAATCAATAGGTTAGTAGCAAAGATATGGAATCAACATTATTCCCATCACTTGGATGAATAAGTGGAGAAAATGTAGTTCCTCTATACAAGAAAATACTATCCAGCAACAAAGAGAAAGGAGTCTAAAAAGGGGGGTAGAAACAATAAAGAGATCACAGAGGCAGACTACCCTGGAGATAGAAAACCTGGGAAAGAGATCAGGAGTCATAGATGCAAGCATCACCAACAGATTACAAGAGGTTGAAGAGAGAATCCCAGGTGCAGAAGATACCATAGAAAACACTGACACAACAGTCAAAGAAAATGCAAAAAGCAAAAAAACGCTCCTAACCCAAAACATCCAGGAAATCCAGGACACAATGAGAAGAGCAAACCTAAGGATTATAGGTATAGAAGAGAGTGAAGATTCCCAAATTAAAGGGCCAGTAAATATCTTCAACAGAATTATGGAGGAAAACTTTCCTAACTTAAAGAAAAAGATGCCCATCAACATAGAAGAAGCACAGAACTCAGCTGGGCAGTGGTGGCACACGCCTGTAATCCCAGCACTCTGGGAGGCAGAGGCAGGTGGATTTCTGAGTTCGAGGCCAGCCTGGTCTACAGAGTGA
>BDUI01032937.1:5363-24930 GCA_002335545.1 Apodemus speciosus | reverse complement strand
CACACACACACACACACACACACACACACACACACGCTCAACACCTATCAAATTCCCAGTCAAGGATCACCTGTTCTAGAAAAATCTCCGATGTCCTGTAGCTGCAGCCCCTCCCCCTTTGCTGCGCTCTGAACCTTTAGCAGAACGCCTATTTCAGATTTGGACAATTATTTCACCTTTACCAGAGGCATTGGGGGAATGGATGTCTTTGAGCGGAGGGGTGCCCTTTATCCATCCTTTCTTATTCCTCAGTGTTTAGCATTGCCCTGGCATTCCAGATGTTTAAACAACGTTTACATGTAGTTTGATTGTTTTTTTCAGCAAATATATAAAGCTGGCTTCTTTCAGAAGAGAAATTTGAATGCCACTGTATTCACACCAAAGGAGGAATCACATCTGGACTTTACTGTCTGCAGATATCCTCATTTAAGAGAAGCTTGTAATAGGTTTTTCCACCACCATAATGGGCCAATTCAAGCCAAATTAGAAGTATAAAAGCAGGTTTATTTGGGAACAGTTCCCATGAGTTCTGCAGTCTTAGAGGACGAGCCTCCCTGAAGATAGGGAGACAGAGATGGATGGAGGGAGGGAGGGAGGGGAGAGACAGGGAGAGAGAACTCGAATTTTGAGAGGTTAAATAGGCGCCTCCGCAGCTTATCCCTGTTTGAAACCTAATAGCTTGGTTTTCCTTTCACTTTCAGTGTGGAAATCTGTGAAACAGGATTGGAGGTCCATGGGCCCCAACACTGTATGTGTACAGGACTCAGAACCTGCTTCCTCCCGATATCTCTCCTCTGAATAACTCTATTACATGGATTCTGTTACTAACCACTGTACATAAGGAAGCTCAAGGAACTTGCTTAAAGTTGGCCCAGCACTTAGGATTCAAGTGAACAGCCGACCCTAGAAGTTCGCTCTTAATTAAGCACCACACCATGCCAATTCAGTGTGACAAAGGCCATCCGAGCCCTTGCCCCGTGTGTCACACCCCCGGCTTGTGACTCATGTGTGTCTCTTGCTGGAGGAAATGGCCACTTCAACGGGACTCTTCAGAAGGACTTCCTGGGACCAAACCGACGTTGCTTGAGAAATGAGTCACAGCGCTTGCTGGTAGGATTACTGAGAAGCCAGGGTGGTCTTGCTGGAAGGAACCGGTAGTCAGTTGAAGGATTCCTGCTTTGCTCTGTGCTTTGAGCCATAGGAAATCAAGAAGTTCAAAGATCGGTCTCCATTTCCTGTATCTCCACCCCCAACACATATTTTTAACCATTATCAATGACTTACAAATACCTTTATATTAACTGTTAATGTTTATACCACACTAAAAACAAGATAAATGGAAACAGTAGAAACTATGTTTTGTTTTGTTTTGTTTTTTATAAGTAAGATTTCTAAGTTTCCTGGATGGTAGGCATTTAGCATACTGCAATAGCATCTTGTCATTATGATTCTTGAGTTTTGGTTTTAATTCTAAAGAGAGAAAACAAAAACTCAGAAGCCACCGTTTTACAAATAGTTCTCCTCTCAGGCCCTAGGGGTAAATAGTAAAATTCTTAAGCTTTTGGAAGTTAAAAACACAGAACCTTGAAAGCAATTTCCAGCATATAAAAGGCTGGATTTTTTTTCTAAATGTTCCCCTCTGGTATTCATTAACATAACCATAGCCTCCTGGGAGGAAAAGCTACTTCCCTGGAAACAACTAATTCAATTGCCACCTTTGTCAAGAATGGCTTGGTAGGGTGCTGTGCTGATCAGGGTGGCAAGTCTTCACTCTTGTGTCCCTGAATCCCAAGGAAAGAAAGCTGCACCTTTGTCTAGGAATCTGTCTGGCTCATTTGTCATGTGTTAACTGATTTTTTTTTTTTTTTTTTGTCTGCGAACCAGAGATCAAAATTTCACCAGGGGCACCACTTACATTGTTCTGCGACTGTGACTGTGGTTTTAATGGCACAACCCAGGACTGTCTCTTTTTTCATGCTAATTCTCCTTTTCAAAGAAAATGGCTCTGAAGATTCTATAATTTTGTACAATGACCTGGTTGCAATTAGTGAGCCTGGACAAACCCTGCTATTTGACTGCATTGAAAACCCAAATGAGAAATGGGCTGAAAGCTAAATGTAGCTTCAGTATGTCTGGTGATTGTCTCATCAGCGTGTCCTTCAGCACAAAGCTGGGCCATGCTGGGTACCACTTTCCTGGCAGCTGACAGTGTGCCAAGTGGCTAGCCTTGCCAGTGCTGTTCCCAGAGAAGGCCACTGAGCCCCACCAGGCACGTTCTCATCTGCCCGGAAAATTATATATGTCGTTCAGAAGGGGCTCCGGGAGGCATTTCTCTTGTTCCTTTTAATTTGTGACAAGCCTCAAAGGAGGTAGGTTTTGATTTGATGCCTGTGTGTGTGTGTGTTTTTTCCATTGACATTGGCTGGGGGTGGGGTGTGGGGAGGGGGAGGAAGGGACTGTGTTTTTAGTGTTGTTCAGGGGACCCTTTCACCCATAAGATAGCTAGGGACGTAGTTGTTTAGCTCCAAACATCAAAACCACATACCCACCAGAAACGAGCTGGGACTGTTTCTAGTTCTGCACTCCTTGCCTTGCGACGCAAGGATAGGACAGTCTGTGGACAAGAGCTGTGAACTGCTGCACAGATGCCAAAGCACACATTCCAGGTTAGCCTGGAGCAGGCGGTTGATAGCGCAGCTCTGTTTTATTCGTGCACAGAAATAAAGGGTTTCCTTTCCAGCTGCGGACGTAGCAGACAGGGTGTGGATACACTCAGATAGGGAGCTCCTGCTTGTCCTGGTCCGGAGGACTTGGTTTCAAGTCTGCTGACAGATGTTATACTATTTAGTATCACTAAATAGCTCTTTCCCATCATACAGGGCCACCAATTACCTATGGGAAGTAAAAATTATTTCCTCCCTGATTTTTTTTTTCCGCCTACCTAATTAATGTCCTGTCCCAGTCACTTGGAGATTCGTGATTGAAGCCTCCGAAGGAACTTGACACGTAGATAAGGGTAGAGATTACAGGGCTGAGGAGGTGTTTTGGTGGTGGTTAGAACGCTTCCTTATCATCCCTGGGCTGGGTGTGGGGGAGCATGCTTGTAATACCAGTACTTGCACTGGGGAGGTGGGGGCAGGAAGTTTTAGAGCTTCCTTAGCTACAAAGTAAGTTCTAGGCCACACTGAGCTACATGAGACCCAGACTCAGAAAGAAAAGGAGAGAGGGAGGGAGAAGGGAGGAAGCAGGCAGTAACAAAGAAGGATTAGATGCTGGGTTTCAGTGCTGTGGCACGCACAACACTCTGTCCAAGAAACAGACATCCTTAGAAAGTGTGTGCCCTCATTTTAGAAATGTAGGACTCAGCCTGACTTTGAAATGGAAACAAGTTTGCCAATCAAAGAACACTGTCTGAGACAGAGTAATAACCAAGACGGCCAAATTACGTGGTATAATAAGATGGTCAAAATTAAGAGCGATTGAGCTCTCGTTTGAGTTGACAGCAAAATTTTACTTTTTCAAATGTTTTAGTATAGGAGAACCTCCTCTGACAAATCAAGTGGCAGCTACTCAGATAAGAGCAGGCAAGCAAGACTTAACAGCAGGGACATGCTTGGATGTGAGAAACAAGACCCTTTCCCCCCATTCTGTAATCATGATGAATTTAAAAGATGTGCAAAAGCAAAACAGAAAAGGGCACCAGCACAGAGAGGAGTCAGAAATGTCTGAGTGTTGTTTGGCATGAGATGGTGCTTGTTAAAGTCCCTGACTGAGGGGCTGGAGGGATGGTATTAGGGTTTTTGAGGGTATAGGTAGGTCTATAACTCTATAAACATCATAACATGAAACAGACCCCACATGCAGGAAATTTACTGGGGAGCAGAGGAGAAGGCTGCTTCTGAGTGGAACAAGGGACAGAGGGTCAACTGTGATGGCTGTTGGTGACAGTTGAAATGTGTCGAATTTGGTGCCTTTGAGGACACTGAATCACTGAAGGCAGATAGGGGGTGTGCCTGATTCTGGAATGTGGCTGTTCCTAACAGATAGAGCACTTACTGCTCTTGCAGAAGACCTGAGTTTGGTTCCCAGCACACGYGTAGTTCACAACCATCAATCTTCTGATCCCATTGCAGTCACCAGGCATACATTGTGTACAATCATGTACGATATGTACATGCAGGTAAAAATACTCATACACATGAAATAACTATGAAGAAGGAAGTCCCAGTGAATGACAATTCCTGCCCTCTGTTCCCACAGATAGTTGCGATCTTCAGGCCCTTTTGTGCAGACTCTGATGAGCCTTAGCTTGCCGGAGACCCCTGAGTGAACAATAGGGAGCTGGGGATCAATGCAAAAGCAAGAGGAATTTATTGTTCCAGCGCATCGGGTTGTCTTGCACCCAAAGGAGAGGCAGCGACCTCGGGCAGCCCCTTTTGTCCAATTTTTATACAGTTTCCAGGGGCAGAATAGAGCACCAGCAACTAGGCACAATATGATTGGCAGAGCAGTGTGACTTTTAAACTGATTGGTCCTGCAAGTGGCCAATGGTCGGTCTTTCTGAGGAATGTAATTAGCCTCTCCCTTCTGGAGGGGAGGGGTCCTTATGTGCTCTATGACCTTTCTCTTCCAGGAGGGAAGGGGACTGGTGGGATTTTCCAAAGTTCCTTAACTGACCTCTTCATTCTCCCTTCCCAAATGTCTCAACCTCTTGATTCAGGATACAAAACCTTCTGTAATGAGTGTTCTGGGGCTTGGGACTGCCTGACCCCTTTCTGTCCATGGGTTGGAGCAGACTGCCTACTACTTTCCAACCCAGAGTTCTGAGGTGAAGGAGACCTAGAGCTGATCCTAATGAAGTTTAGGAACCCTTTCAGTGAAAACGGATGTGACAATTTCTTTCTTCCACCAAGAAATCAACTGAGCAGTTTTGTTTTGTGAACACTGAATGGACCTTATTTGAGCCAAAATGGTACAAGTCAAGTCATTCAACATGGCTTCCATTTTGTTGTGTTTTGTTTTCTTAGATAGGGTCTCTTGTAGTAGCTCATTCTAATTTACAAATTGCTCGAGGCTAAAGATTGCCTTGAATTTCTTATCTTCCTGCCTCCCTCTCCCAAGTCCTGAGATTACAGGTGAATGTGCCAACATGCCTGGCTTCAACATGGCTTCTTTTGAGGGGTTTTGTTTTTTAATGGAGGAATGTCTAGCTTATTTTAGCTGAGGTTTTTAGTCTATAATATGAGGGAGGCTGGGATGAAGTAGGAAAATCAGGATTCCAAGGTCATCCTTGGCTACATAGTGAATTTAAGATCAGCTTGTACTATGTGAGATCTTACACACACATACACACACACACACACACACACACACACACACACACACGCAACTCTAAAATAGATATAGTAAGTGTTGTTTTCTTTGAAGATTTATTTATTTTATGTATGTGAGTATACTGTAGTTGTCTTCAGACACAGCAGAAGAGGGCATAGGATCACATTACAGATGGTTGTGAGCCTCCATGTGGTTGCTGGGAATGGAACTCAGGACCTCTGGAAGAGCAGTCAGTGCTAAGCTATCTCTCCAGCCCCAAGTGTTGTATTTTATAATAATAATAAAACAAAAAAGGAGGAGGAGGAGAAGCAGCAGCAGCCAGGGATATGTTTGGTGGAGGCATGGTATGGTGTGGGGGAAGAGGATGCCTCTTCTGGCCCACACTGAGGCATCCCTTCCCCCTGAGGTACCAGCCACAGGAGGAGAATAGTATAGAAACGAGTTTATTCGGGGCATGGGGAAGGGAGTTGAGGGGGGTGGTAGAGACAGAACAGAGAAGGCAGAGAGAGATTAGAGGAGTAGAGGCTGGCCATGAACATGTGGAGAGAGACTGGGGAGGAGAATGGGGAGAGAAATGATAGAGGGGGAAGAGAGTGAGAGAGTAAGAGCAAGGGAGAGAGGAGGGGGCAAGCAGCCCCTTTTATATAGTGAGTCAGGCATGCCTGGCTATTGCCAGGTAATTGTGGGGTAGAGCTTAGACAGAAGGCTAACAACAGCCAGTCTGTGAAAACTAATGTCCTTGTCATAAAATAGTGAAAAGACTGGAGAAACACTGATAATTAATGTCATACTCTACCAGGTCCAGGTAGCGCCTCTGAGCTCAGCGCAAAATGGGGAATGCATTTTACCAGCAAGGCTTCCCCCCTTCTCTGACCTGGTCTGGGGACCTGAGCCCCCATACCCTGTACTTGGAGAAGGTCAAGGAGTCCTAGGCAGACCTACAAGTTTAAGGTCAACTTCTTCGCTCATAAGTACCTGGGATTCCTGGAATGCCTCTCCATGCACACTAAGCATTCACAGCACTTTAAACCCCAGCCAACGATTTCATTCACTCTGAAAACTCCTTCCCACTCTCCAAGGTTCCTGATAGGCCTTGTCCACCCTGAATAAGGTGAATATAAGCTCACCCCAAATAAAGGTATGTCATCTAAGAGAAAAGATCACAAACAGGTCATCTAAGAGAAATCATCTAAAATCCTTGGAGAAGGCCTTCTCTCCTCCCTGGCACTCACTCCCACCTGGACTGGGATCCTGCAGACCCGCCCCTTCCGGTCCCCCAGCACCGCCCACTGCATCCTTTCCGCCTGGTGTGAATCTGCATCCGCACACCCTGAAGGAGGAAGCACACGTGTATGCCACGGAAGAGGACTAGAGATACAGCCCAGTGGTAGAGCTCTTGTCTAGGCCATGCAAGGCCCCAGTCCTCAGCTGCACATTGTGGAGGGAGTGGGTTATCATCCTTGAAGGAGCCTGGCTAGAGAACAGAATTAGCGTACCAACGCCCATGCTCGCTCCCAGGCTCCCTCAGAACCACCAGAAACTGTTAGACATTTCAGAGACCTGGGCCTTTCTCAGCCTCTCTCACCCCCTCCAAACTTCCTTCAGCTCACGCGCTTCCTCACCCAACTATCCATTCTCCTTATGTAAGGGTCCATGACTCACCGAACAATGATATCCCAGACTCAGATAGTATGTAAACGAAAAGAGTGTTTTATCCTGCAGATGTCCCACGTGCTGGGGTCTCCCACTACCAGACTAGAGAGACAACCAAGTGAGTTTGCAGGCCTGATTTAAAGTGCATCAGGGAATTCTGGAGTAGGTGCCCTCTATGTTAATATCTATGGACATTTCAGTCCCTGGGTGTGGAGGCTGGAAACTTCTAGGGAGGCCTGGAAACTGTTGCTGAGGAAGTCTGGAAACTGCTGCTGTCCTTTCTGCAAGCCAAGTGGTGGGGCAGCTTCTGAGGCTTGGACTTGCCTGGAATGACCCAGTTCTTGGAGACAGAGATTTAGGCCTAGTCTCCTTAACTGCCGGTTTGAAGCCTGTCATGGAGTCAGCCTACCCTTCTCACGTATTACCCTGCTATTTCAGCTGTGCTCCCTCCTTTTTGTCTCCTGCTCTTGGTCCACTCTTTCTCTTCATGTCTCGCTTTCTCCCCTCTCTCCTCTCATGGCCACGTTCAGTCTCTTACTCCGCTCAGGACTCTTTCAGGTGCCTCTGACTATTTTCTCCCTCATATCTACAGTGAAAACCTCCCATTTAACTATACCTTGGATTGGACATTCCATCCGTTTTTGTTTTGTTTTGTTTTGTTTTGTTTTGTTTTGTTTTTTGGTTTTGTTTTTTGGTTTTGTCGAGACAGGGTTTCTCTGTGTATCCCTGGCTGTCCTGGAACTCACCCTGTAGATCAGGCTGGCCTGGAACTCAGGAATCCTCCTGCCTCTGCCTCCCAAGTGCTGGGATTAAAGGCGTGTGCCACCTCCGCCCGCCCATGCCATCCGTTTTTACTGCTTCTAATCTGAGGAAAGGGATCTATGGCTGGCAATCCTTGGGACAGGTGATCATTTGGGTGCCACGCTCAAAGGGCTGTGCTTCGATCAGGGCTCCGGTCTCATCCCCATCTCGAACAAAGGCTCACTCACGCTGTAGTGACAAAGGAAGTAAGGAGAGCCACTGATACAGGTTTCTCCTACTGGCCCTCCTCCCCAGGAGGTATCCCTTTGTAGCATGCTATTAAGCCTGGGATACTTTGTAGCATGCTATTAAGCCTGGGATACTTTGTAGCATGCTATTAAGCCTGGGATACGGGCGTGGTGGCGCACGCCTTTAATCCCAGCACTTGGGAGGCAGAGGCAGGCGGATTTCTGAGTTCGAGGCCAGCCTGGTCTACAGAGTGAGTTCCAGGACAGCCAGGGCTACACAGAGAAACCCTGTCTCGAAAAACAAAAAAAAAAAAAAAAAAAAAAAGCCTGGGGTAGACTGAGGCTGGGCCTCAGGGTCACTAAAGAACAGTGACAGCCTTGGCTTTCGTTGAACTTCTAGAAATGTCTTTGTGCTTTGGCAGGATAAAGCCAGATAGAACTTTCCACGTGTATTTGGCATCATATATTGTACAAATTTGTGTGATGACCCATTTTCTTCCCTATCTGTGAAATAAGCCGGAAGTTTTGCCACATTTCAATTCGGGATACATGGAAAGGGGGAAATTGAATTCTTTTGGGTTACCAGTTTAGATTCATTTACCCAAGTGTTTTGTTGTTGTTGTTGTTGTTGTTGTTGTTGTTTTTGTTATTGTTGTTGTAATCAGAATTCATTAGGAAGCTGTGGAAAGTTAGGAAGAGACTTAGTATTTAACATAATTGGAGAGGTGTGCTCAGGTAGAAAAAGATCCTAACTTAGTAACTGCTCTTAAGTTATGTTATTTTTACTATTTGGCTTGTACACTTATACACTAACCTCTCTGCAAAGGGCAAGTGCTTTACGAACTGGGAGAGTTAAGCTCAGCCTCTGACTGCCTTTCACCTACAGAGAGGCCTGGGATACTTCATTCATTATTGCCAATTTTGTCAACTTGGCAAAACTAGAGTCTCCTGGTAAGAGAGAACTCAATTAGGAAAGTGCCTAACAGATTGGTTTGTGGCCAGTTTCCTGCATTAATGATCCACGGGGGAGGGCCCAGCCTACTCTGGGTGGGGCCTCTTCTGGGCCGGTGGACTGGGTGTGTGAGAGCAAGCCATGGGGAATAAGTCAGCGAGCGTCATTCTGCCATGATCTCTGCTTGATAGCGGACTCTGACTTGTAAGATGAAATACACCCTTTCCTCCCCAAATAGGTTTTGGCCATTGTTTTACCTCGGCAAGAAGACCCTAACAAGGACGATAGATTAAATYGCCTGTCTTTAATATTCATAATACAATGTTAAAATGTGTAAAACTCCTAATTTATAATGTTTGTGCATGCTGGGTGTAATAGTTACTTTTGTCTCACTCTGAGAAGATTCTCTGATAAAAGCAACTGAAGGAGATACGTTTTACTTTGGCTTACTGTTTGAGGATACAGTTTATCCTGACCTGGAAATGCCCACAGCAGGAGCTTGAGGGAGCTGGTCACACGTTAGGAAGCAGACAGTGATGGGTCTTTGGCTCAGGAAGCCTCTGTGTAGTCCAGGACTCAAGGCTGGGGAGTGGATGCTCTCCAGCTTTATTGGGACTTCCATCTCAACCACATCAAGATGCTCCCTCAGCGATGCCCAGAGCCTGACCGAGATAGTTTCCCATAGGTTCACCCAGAGACTCGCCTTTTAAAAATGATTCTAGCTTCTGTCACGTTAGTTGCTAATCGTTATGAGTCATATCAGGCGTGCACATGCTAGGCACGCATTTTAGCTCTGACTTACATACATCCCCAGCCCTTAGGTTTCTGAGACGTGCCCCAAGCATGTACCCAGAGCTACCTTTGGATTCCCAATCCTACCTCCTCTTCTCGGGTGCTTCTCAAGAACCAGCTCTATTATACAATTATCTTCTTACGTTGGTCCAGTTCACTTCTTTTCTTTATTTTCTTTTATTTAAAAGTGAATATATTTTAAGAATGTTTCAAATGACCTTTTACTGGTGTTTGGATTTTTATAAATTGTTGTAAATAGAAGAATATTTCAACACAAGCAATAATTGCATTTTGCCGGAAATGAGGAACACAAGATCGTCTTGCTCTGTGGACACAGTCTAAAGAGAAGACGTGCATTTTTTTTTTTTAATCAAAGAAGCACTTGTACAGCTCTTAGTATATAAGCTTTTCTAAGTAGCCTGGAAATATTGCCTTGGGGAAGTATTGATATGTGATAAGGGTTTCCAAAGGAGGAAGTAGGAGCTGGGAAGATGGCTCAGGTGGCAAATTGCCTCCTACAAACATGAAGACCCAAGTTCTGAGTTCCAGTACCTAAATAAAAAGCCAGGCACTGAAGTTCATTAGCCACACAGCCCAGCCAAAATCCACATATTCCAGGTCCAGTTATAAGACTCGTGGGAGTCTTAACTTACCCGAGAGACCCCCTAAGTGGACCACTCGGAGACAGAAATCGATGCAAAAGACAAGAGGATTTTTATTTACTCTAGCATGCTGGGGTCACCCTGCACATGGGGAGAGAACCACCATGCTCGCTGGGCTGCGTGGGCCTTTTATACAGTCCTCAGGGCAGCCACCATTAGGCACAATGTGATTGGCAGAACAGTGTTACCTTTAAACTAATTGGTTGTTAGGGGTAGGTGGCCAATGGACTCTGGGCCTTTCCTAGCTGCAGGGACCTCCCTGTGGTCTGAGGAATGTAATTTAGCTTCTCCCTTCTGGGAGGGGCAAGTGTTCCATGACCTTTCCAAAGTTCCTGAGTTAACTCTTTCACAGTGAGGGGCTGTTTCAAAAACTCAATATTAAAGGACTTATGAGTTGGCGCATCTGTTAAGAGCACTTGTTGCTCTGCAGTGTACCAAGTTCAGTTGACAGAACCCATATGGCAGCTCACAAACATCTGTGACTCCAGTCCTAGGAGACCCAACACCAGTTTTTGGTCTCTGTGGGTACCAGGCATGCACATAAGTTACACAATGCAGGAAGACACCCAAGGTTGGCCTCTGCTTTCTTTCCCCTTGCACAGGTACAAATGTGCCCCCACTTGCACATGCACACTTACCACACACACAAGTTTAATGGATGAATTATGGGGAAGAAGGCTTGGATCGCACCCTAACTTAATAACAGACAACAGCAGCGACGTGGTGCAGGAGAAGAAGGCCCCAGCCCTCTCTTATTCTCTCAGAGTTTCAGTTTGTTCCTACCTGGTCAGGATGTTGATTACCCGGGGTTTTGATTTATTGAATAGGATCATTTTGATCCAGTGAGGTTTTTGGGTAATGTGAGCCAGTGTGATTCCTACTGAGTGGGAGTGGTCATTTCTTTCCAAACCTCTTCCTGCTTAGTCTGACTGTTGGAGCTGCTGCTGTTGGCTGCCTCTGTAGAGTTCTAAGAGGAGTTGGTGAAGAATCTGCATGTGGAACTGGGCGTGGTGGTATATGCCTTTAGTCCCAGCACCACGGATGGGGGGGGGGCGAAGGAGGGGGGCAGATGCAGATGGATCTCTGAGTTGTAGGCCAACCTAGTCTACATAGTGAGTTCCAGGTCAACCAAGACTAGGCAATGAGACTGTCTCACAGTAAAGGGGAAAACAAAAACAAAGCTGGCTTGGGGATCCAACAATGATGGCTGCATGGGTAAGGTTCTTGCTGTCAGTCCCTACAACCTGAGTCAGAACCAGAAGTCACAGAACCAAGTCCAAAAATCCTCTGACCACCATATGCACACTATGGAAGTGCTCCATTGGACTTTATTTAAGTCATTGTAGGAAGGGTTTTAGTTTCTGTTTTATGCTCAGTCTAACTTTCCTCTATGGAATTTATCAACGTTATTAGTGCCTTTGAAACAGTTTTTCTAGAAACAGTTTTAAAATCATTTTTCTTTGTTTGTGTTTTAGGCATGGCTTACTCTGTAGCCCAGGCTGGCTTTGAACTCATGGAAATCCTACTGCCTCAGATTCCTGAGTCCTGGGATTACAGGCATAAGCTACCACACCAAGTTAAAAATGTTATTACTCAGTAAAATGGAGTTTACAGATTTGCTTCATTTTATTTGTTTGCTTGTTTGTTTGTTTGTTTGTTTGAGACAGGGTCTTATTGTGTATCCCTGGCTGGTTTGGAAGTCTCTGTGTAGACCAGGCTGGCCTCAAATTCACAGAGACCACCTATATCTGCCTCAGGGGTTCTAGGGCTAAAAGCATGTGTCATCATGCCTTGCAAACTTACAGTGTTTGCCTTTGGAAATCACTTTAGAGGCTAAGAGAGAGGATCAGCAGATTCCAGCCTGGATAGACGACCTTTTAAGACCATCTCAAAGGGAGGCAGGAAATCACTGCTTTTGAACAGACTTTGTGATGCAAATCAAAACACAGTCTGTGTTACCATAGAAGTTAGTGCAAGAGGAAACTATGAACATTGCATGTGAGCAAAACTTTAATTTTTTTATTACATTYATTTATTTGGATGCGTGTGGGCACCTGCGTGCCACAGAACTCTGGAGGTTAGCCATACCTCCGTACATTACAGGTGTTAGAGGAGTTTGCTTCTCTTTCCACCACATGGGTACCATTCCTAAGGCTCGTGACAAGAATCCTTCACCTGCTGAGCCAAGCCATCTAACCAGCCCGATACTTTTTCCTTGCGCGATATATTTTCACCTGGAACCTCCTTTGAATCAGTTTCTTAGGAGGATCCTAGAGTATGTTCTCTGATAAATTATTTCTTCGTTTCGTTGACATCTGTTTTGTTAGGTTTTCCTATTTGCTGGGTTGTTTATAACGAGCAACTTCTTAACCGCAGAGCCATGGCATGGCTCCAGCACGACGAGCAACTTCTAAACTATTGCCTGTCTACGATAGGCCGCTCCGCCGCCAGGCTTAGCTGTCCAGTCAGGCTTACAGATTGGTCCCTGTCAAACAAAATTCCAGATGGAAAAGAATTTAAAACTTTGCAGGGATTATAGGGCGTATCTGGTCTCTCAGAGAAAAATTCTCTCTTCTTGGTAAGGTTTCAAACGTACCACACGTGTGCTTTGTTTCCAGGTCCATATTGTGGGAGTTGGGCTGTTCCCAGAGAACTCTGGCTGAACTCAAGCGAAGTGACTGTCCGCTTCCGGAGTGGATCTCACATTTCTGGCCGGGGCTTTCTGCTGGCCTATGCCAGCAGTGACCATCCAGGTACAACAGAAAAACCATCAAGCCCACCCCCCTGGGAGTTCCTTCTGCTCTTTATCTCTTCCTCTGGGTGTAATTGTGATCTCAGACGCAGCAGTATAATACGAGAATAAGCTGGACACGGAGGCCCCATGCTTTTAATCCCAGCATTCCAGAGCCAGGGGCCGGCTGATATCTGTGATTTTCTTGAGGCTAGCCTGGTCTACATATGAGTTTCAGGCCAGCTGGGGCTATGTAGTTAAAAACTCTGTCTTGTGGGGAGAGCAAAGGGCCTGAGGACGGAGGGGGAACAGCTTCTTTGTAAGTAGTTGGTCGAGTACTGCGTCCTTTCAGAGCGTGTGGTGAATGGATCTGATGATGCCTCTGGGATGGAATAAGTCTTGTTTCCTATGAGCCTTGAGTACCACACCTTTGGGGAAATCCTCCTGACTTTGCTGTGGTCTGGCATCTCTGAAGCTGTTCCCCCGGCCTCCTAATTGTTTAGGAAGGAAACTTTTTTTTTTTTTTTTCCGAGACAGGGTTTCTCTGTGTAGCCCTGGCTGTCCTGGAACTCACTCTGTAGACCAGGCTGGCCTCGAACTCAGAAATCCGCCTGCCTCTGCCTCCCAAGTGCTGGGATCAAAGGCGTGCGCCACCACTGCCCGGCCAGGAAGGAAACTTTTTAACTAGTGACCTCACCCCTGCCACTCACCAGCTTGGAGACATAGTAGGGTCACATGACACCCCGACCTTGGATGGAGAGAGAAGACATGAGCCCTGGTGAGAGAGAGGGAAACTGCTGGCTCCTTCCTCAGCCTCATGGGGCAGAAGCATCACCCTGTCATCCACTCAGTGCCTATGCAGGGTCACAAGATGCCCTGTGTTCCTGCCATCACTCTGCTTCGGTAGAAATATGTCTGGAAGGGGATGTGCCACTCAGATGAAGGCAGTTGTGGCTGGTGTTCACCATATTCTGCTCCTTAAGAAACGTTCCTGAAAAGGCTGGAGAGATGGCTCAGCGGTCATCATGGCTCAGAGCACTGACTATTCTTCCAAAGGTCCTGAGTTCAAATCCCAGCAACCACATGGTGGCTCATAACCATCTGTAATGGGATCCAATGCTGTCTTCTGGTGTGAAGACATCTACAGTGTACTCATATAAAATAAATAAATGAATAAGTAAATAAGTAAATAAATAAGTAAGGTTCATGAAGGAGAAAGAACTATTGCTGAAGAGTATGGGCTATTTGGGGAACTATTTTGCCAGTTTAAATATGTTGCCCCGTAAGGACTTCCCTTTTTGGTGCTTGCTCCTGATTGATTGTTGATCAACACTAATTACCTTGTCAGTGTTATAGTTAAACTGTTGCGGTGTCGATCGAATGCCACTAGCTGAATTAAAATGTTCTGGAGAGCTGAGTATGTCCACTATTGGTGGATCCTGGGTTCTGTCTCCAGAACCACAAAAATCCAGTTGTGGTGTCACAAACCTGTAATCCCAGCACTCAGGGAAGAGAACTGAGAGGACCAGAACATTTCAAGGTCATCCTCAGCTACATAGTGACTTGTATGGTCAAACCTGGGACTAGCCTGGGCTACCTCAGACTCTGTCAAGAAAAGGAGGGCAGGGGGAATATTCCTGGGAGTGTATTCCATGAACTGGGATAGGATTTTTAATGGTTTTTCTCCTGTTAAGCATATTGTGTACATGAAACCTGCAGGTATATAGTATTACAGTTAGAAGTAGATTTTGTTACTGTTCTCTAGACAGTAGCACTGAAAACTCTGCATTGGTGATAGGAAAGAAAAAAGAAACTGATTAAACCCTGGGGACGCTAATCCCAGATTTTATTTGTAGACAAGAAAATTCAAATAACATGATAATGCTTTCAAAGTTTGTTTTTATTTTTTAACTGAAAAGCAATATTTAGAAACAGATGGCCTGTTTCCCACTCACCTGCTCATTGTACTTCTCTTCTATTTGTAATAGATTTAATAACCTGTTTGGAACGAGGCAGTCATTATTCCAAGGAAAAATACAGGTAAATATGTGTTCTAAATTACTCATGTATAGCAATAAGGAGTATTTGAGATGTTCCCAAAAGGCAGACTCTGCAAACCCTTTGCACTGCAAATAGTTGTAGGCCAAAAGTCCCCATTGTACTGACTCATGCAATCTCTGTTGCTGGTGAAGCAAAAAAGCAAAGGTAGATGATAAAAACAAATAAGTCAGCATTATAACAGTTTGTTTATACGAACAATCCCAGGCTGCAGAGATGGCCTTAGCAGTCCGGAGTGCACACTGCTTTTGCAGCAGACCTGAATTTGGTTTCTAGGTCCCATGTCAGGAAGCTCACACCTCCATGTGACTCCAGCTCCGGGAGATCTAAGGCTCTATTCTGACCTCTTTGGGCACCCGTACTCACGTGCTCGTGCCCATACCCATACAAAAATACCCACTTAGACGCGTGATTTAAGTGTGTAAATTCAAAATAGCATTGAAAAAGCAGTCGGGAGGGAATGGCTCAGACTGACCTGTACTGTCCTGGCCATTGAGAACTGGAGGCAAGATGTCCAGTGGTGAGTCTGGGCTGGACTGTATGACACACGCACGTGCACACACACATACACTCATACACTCACATACACACATACACACACAAACACATACATACACACACATACACACATGCACATACACACACACACAGACACACAGAGGAGGAGGAGGTTGTATTTGGGACTAAGTTCATCGTTTGTTGATCCCTTAGTTGTGCTGTATTACCAATGCGCCACAGACTGGAGTATACTTTTTCCCTGGTTGATATTTGGGAATTAGTTGTATAATCCTTTCATAGGGGTTTTGTCTTTTACCCTAAAGAAAGCTTATGGAGAATAAGGATATGGATTATTAGTTCAGCTTTAACTACAAGTCTACTTAATTTCTGACACATATTTCCTCATCAGCCATCAACGAAGTGATGTGGTCTAGAGGGAACTCCTCATCATAGGGATGGCCTTTGGTCAATTCTTTGTCATGTAGGGCTGTCCTAAGCATTGGGAATGCCTTCCCTCCCTGGTTTTTACTGTCCACATGCCAGTTGTGACCAGCACAACTGTCTGCACATAATGCCTCATGTCTTCTAGGGGACAAAAACACCCCCCAGCTGACAATTTCTGTCTAGAAGTCATGCCAACAGCAATAACCAAAAACTGTACCGTTAGAGTGCTTTCTTAGTGGCCTGCGCAGCTCTCTGTGTCACACACACACAAGTAGCTCTCATGGTATTTCAGCATTCCCGGAAAGTTGCTTCAGTTACATCATGAAAATGGAGGCCCAAAACCACTAAGGCGCTACAGCACTAAGTATGCTCTGGAAGCTAGGTTTAAGAGCTCTCGTTCTTAACTACATTTGGACATTCTCAATGTGAGGGTGTGATGTGCAGAATCAATTCCAGTATTAGCTAATATTAAGTGTACTTAAGGAACATGAGAAATCCAAGTCTACAAAAGTAAATGTTGCCTTGTAAGGTTATGGTCCAACCCATGTATACAGAGGCTAATGGCCTCTAGAGTTTTACCAGCCACACGTTTCCAGTGCACTGGTTGGCGATAAGGCCCTGGGAATCATAGGAAAGGACAACGTATTTATTCAAACATATAGCGTGACATTAATGGTAACAGATTGGTTCCACTGTAGGCCAGCCATTTTGTAGTGCTCTAGTATGGCCACTAATGCAGGCCCACACCACTCACCCATAATTCTGGAATACAGAAACCTTTGGAAGTCCTTTGTTTACTCATTTGATTGTCAATTCATTTGACAGCGAAATTAGACTATATTAGCACGAGGCTGTTTAGTCTTTCTGTATTTTACTTGCTATAACTGTTCATGCATTCCGTGTGAGCTGTTACATCTCCTGATTAACATGCATGGGTTCCGTGGGGGGGGGGGGGTCTTATATCTGAGCGTCGGCACCATTTCAGTTTCCTGCAATCCTAAACTGTCTGAATTCAGAGGCTCATCTGGCACTAAGCAATTCTCCTCTCAAGGACCTGTGAGCCCGCGGGAGGTTGTTTTTGATTTCTCGGTTCCTTGATTACTATTGCCGTGCAGGCCCTAGGAGAGAACTACGAACCGTTCATTTGGGTCGTTTGATAATTCGTTGTCATTAACATGGTAATTTTCTAAGCAGTGAGAGGAAAGTAAATGGAAGGGAAATTTAAAAAAAAAACAACACAGCTATTTTGGAATCTGTCACATTATAAATGGAGTAAACAGGCCTCAGCCCTAACCACAGACTAAAGGCAGCTGAGGGAGGAAGCTGAGAGCGGCCTCCGGTCACCCCATACCAAGAGGTCAACATTGGAGCATGCGTACAAGTAGCAGCAGCAAGGCCACACGGGATGTATTTATGTATTTTGGAATATACTTATATATACGTATATAATAACAATTAATGAAAAAAGAGGCCATGAATTTGAAAGAGACCAAGGATGAGGGGCATATAGGAGGCTTGGAGGGGAGAAAGGGAAAGAGGAAATGGTATGATTATATTATAATCTCAGAAAGGAACGAAGGAACAAAGGCAGGCAAGCTGTCAAGGCATATAGAAACAGGGACATACAGCATTAGTGTTTTAATACATTGGCTGTGTGTATGTGTGTTCAAAGACGTAAGCAGTTGTCCTTGATGTGTTGATGCTTCAAGAAACTAGAGAGAAAAGAGAATGAACCGCAGGGAGTTTATATGCCGTGTTCAGGGTCAGCTAGCTAACCTTGGTCTGAGCCAAGTCACCCAGCCTCTAGCACTGAGATCCTTTGTCTTAGTTAGGGTTTCCATTGCTGTGAAGAGACACCATGACCAAGGAAACTCTTATAAGGACAACATTTAATTGGGGCTGGTTTACTAGTTCAAAGGTTCAGTCCATTATGATCATGGTGGGAGAATGGCAGCATCCAGGAGAGTTCTACATCTTAATCTGAAGGCAATAGAAAACTAGATAAACTCCTCTCAGTCTCTCAAAGCCTTCCTTCATGTTGACACACTTTCTCCAACAAGGTCACACCTCCTAATAATGCCACTCCTTAGGCTGATGAGCACATTCAAACTACCTTACCCTTTAATCACATTACCATCTGTGATGGGTTCCTGGAAAACTCTTTGAAAGACCAACTATTTTATTTTATTTTATTTTTTTTTTTTTGAGACAGGGTTTCTCTGTGTACTCCTGGCTGTCCTGGAACTCAACTCTGTAGACCAGGCTGGCCTCGAACTCAGAAATCCGCCTGCCTCTGCCTCCCAAGTGCTGGGATCAAAGGCATGCGCCACCACCGCCCAGCTGACCAACTATTTGATTATGCATTTATCATGTATGTGTATACACACATGTGGGTGAACTTGTCCTTGAACATGTGGTCCTCTTGTTTCAGCCTTTTGATTCGTTGGGATTACAGGCTTATATGATGGGACCTGACTAAACCCTAATTTTAAAGCATTCTTCTTAAGTGTAAAGGTCATTTATTCTTGCATGGAGCAGTAGTGTCTGTTATAGTAACCCTGGTGGCTGTGTACTTGAACTATGGCAAGTCCAAGGTGAAGTGTACTACAGGTGTAAAATATATTCTCAGTTCCAGGACAAAAGCAAAGTTAAATTATCTCCTTGGTTCTTGTTTTTTTCAATGTAACTGGGAATTAACAGAATTTAGGTATATTGTGTTAAATRTATATTATTAATTTTACTTGTTTCTTTTTACTTTTCCTAATATAGATACTAGAATATTTTAATTTACACATATGCCTTCTATTTTGTTTCTGCATTAAAGTATAATGAGCTGTTGTAGTACATGAACAACAAAATTGTGCTCCAAGAGAGAGTTTGCTAGTGTTGCTCTTTGTCTTCTTTTTATCCATTCAAACAAAACATGTTATATATTTTAAACATTTCTTTTAGTAAGTATAAGGTTATACTATATAGGTAAATTTTCCTTTTACCTTAAAAATATTTCTTAGGCATCTTAGAATCCAAATGCATTAGGCAAGTAGCTTTAATACTTTACACATGATAAATCCTTTCAGAAAACAAATAGCCATTGTGTAAAACTTCTTTTCAGGTTAACATTTTAGATCAGTTTGTTTTTGTAAATCAAGTTTCTCATTTGTCTTTAAAGCAAGATATTACTTGCCTACATTATGAAAGAGGGAAAAAACCCTTAAAGTTACTTATGCATTCATTTTTATTTCCAGAATTACCGTCTGCTAATAGTGTTATGGGCAGGGAATTTGTTTTTATTAACCATGGAAACTTTCGATCCAAACACCTGTCCAACTTCCACAAAAGACCATAGATTTATATACTCATTCATTCATTCATTCATTCATCTCCTTCTCTCTCCTTCCTTGAACTCAGGGTCCATCCTTTTCCTTTTACATCTGTGTGTGTGTGTGTGTGTGTG
>BDUI01032933.1:15124-25767 GCA_002335545.1 Apodemus speciosus | reverse complement strand
AGTTCTCAGCCAAGAAGAGTCAGAGAAAACATGATGACCAAGTGCACTGTGGGATCCTGGATCGTATCCTGAATTGGAAAGACGGCCATTAGGGGAAAACCGAGGGGTCCTTAAACACAAACGTCACATGACATCAGAGTGTCAACAGGCATTCCCTAACTGTAACAAAAATGCCAWTCCAACCCCAGGCGTTACTTACAGGCCRAGTTCAGTGAGCACACTATCYCGTCATGATAATATTTTTGTACATCYGATGCTATCTTATTTTTAATTCAAGATTTGGTTGAAATAATTAACAACTTAATACAGATGTAAATTCRGTTCCCCACAGGCAAGCGTTTTTAATTTGAACATATACTGGTGAAGCATAGCTGCCTAAAAGATATATGATAAGAAAATAAATACATACCATCTATTTATAGTTAATAGCTATAAGATCATATGGAAAAAGACTATCGAAATGCAGTTGTCAAAATAGTAGAAAAATAGCAACCTGTGTGTTGTTAGTACAGCACCAGATACAAGATTAGCTACTAGCCAATTGGCTTCCCTAACTTAGAATCACGATAAGTTAAGGAGTGGTTTCAGGTCCCTGTACTACTGAAAGCAGAAAATATTTTTATCTCCGTAAGTGAAAGCACACAGATACTGTTAATTTTCTTGTGGCTTGTGATGATGCAAGGAAAAGTTAAGGTTCAGCTGGAAGTTGTAAAAACCAACGTGGTCGCTATTTCCCTATCTGGGTTCACAAATGTCTCCAGCCCTGCAGTTAAGAGCCTTGGGCTCAGGAGGCAGAGGCAGGCAGAATCACTGTGTGTTTGAGGCCAGCCTGGTCTACAGAGGAGATTTCAGGACAGCCAGGGCTACACAGAGAAACCCTGACTCCAAACAAACAAACAAAGAACCCTGAACTGAAATACTCCTTGTTTTGTGTCTTTAATTGGAGTCTCTGAGCATGGAGCAAGTTTTGAACAAATACTGTATGTAGCAAGGACTGTATGAGCAGGCAAATGTGCTGTGCCTCTCTCCAGCTTGCACAGATTCATTCTTGCYTGATATCTGTTTCTCCATCTTCTGATGACCTTGGCTCCCTGGCTGAGGGGCTGGTGATGAATCTATGTCCACTGTCTCTTTGTCAGATGCAACGCACATCTCCGCCTCTCTGCGGTTCAGCTTATATTTACCTCCTGGACTGAATAACAAGTTCAACGTTTATACAGGTGCCTTGGATTGTAGTGTTGCCTCCATAACTTCTCCACATACTGGCCCCACAAACCGAAACTCGCCACACAGTCAAATCAGGTTTCTAAGAAATTTACTTGTATAAATACTAATAATCTGTGGTTGGTTTACACCTTATCAATCACGAATACTTCAACATGCCTCTAATGTGGCTTCTAAATTTCTTTCTACTGCTCCCATCTCCACTTACCAAGTACTAATAGAAAATCCAAGCTATACCATCTGGAAAAAAACTGTGTAGTACCCTGGCCCTAAAATACTTGCTCACTGGCCATTTGGCAGTGCCAAATAAAATTCTGTAGGTAAACACTCAGGGGGATCCCCATAACAGCTTTGAGTCTTTACACACACTTTCCTGCTGATGGTATCTGTCATTACCTCCCTCCCAGAAGGGCAGTGCTGGCCCCACAAATCAGATTTCTATTTACCGAGAACGGAGCCTGGCAACCCTTTGACCACAAGTAATCTAAAAACATTTACCTGTCTAAACCGATCTTCCTCTCGACACTCCAGCAGGGTGTTGCCAAACGTGGAAACATTTAATCTACTGCCATTAAAGTCTAATGAGATGTCCTCGGGCCATCCCTTCTTTTATTTTATTGTGAGCAACTTTGCATAAGCAATTTAATATCATAAAATCTGAAATAGGCTAAATGGATTCTTGGAAGGTGGCTCACACACGTCTATTTGATTCTGACCAGATACTCCAGGCTAATTACTAATGCCTGTGAAAGCTGCCGTGTTAAAATATGGATATGTGGGTTATAAAAGGAGAAGCTGCTTGATCTTTTCCTCTCCCTCTAGCAGAAGTATGTCTGGGCTTGCTGATCATCAACATACTTAAAACTCACTGGTTTTGCTGCCTTCAACTTGAAATTTGGAAACAGTATTTTCGGGTGGATTTTTTTTCTTACTTTTCTAAGATCCAAGCTGGGGACTTGGTCAAAGAACAACACCACATCAGCAACATTCAGTGCTCATTAGTTCTTCTTGGCAAGCTTCATGCCAGGGCCAGAAACATTCTTCGCATTGCTTCCCGGGCCTGCTGTCTCTCTAGAGGTGTCCGAGTTGACACGCAAGCAAGCAAGCAAAGCAGACTGGAGAWATGAAACCAGTTCCGTCCGTTTAAGCCCCTACCCTCTCAAAACTCAACTTTTCCCTCTTCTTCCAAAAGTAATAGAAAAGCACTATAGTTGCCAGTTTTTTTTTGTTTTTTTTTTTTGTTTTTGTTTTTGGTTTTGGTTTTTTTTTTTTTTTTTTTTTTTTTTTTTTTTTTTTTTGGTGAGGTTAGAGTTATCTGTGCTCTGTGAAGTCACCATAAAAATTTACAAAGCACATAGACCTAAGACAAGGAAAGGTACAGCCAAAGACAAACAGGCTAAAGGTGGTGCCTTCAAATCCTTCAAGCCTTGGGGAGCACTGGGGCTTTGGCCAATGGCATATGAGTGCTTAACAACTTATATCCACTTCTTTCTAAAAAAAAAAAAAAAAAAAATACATAAAATAAAGAAAATAGGAGTAAAGTAAGCCTTTTTTAATGAGCTCTATTTTATAGTTTGTAATTATCTTAAGGCCCTAAGTCCTTAACTCTTTGACCTAAGCAAACTTAATTTGACAACCCCATAGAGGTGCCTACTTTGAAATTCTCCAAGTTAAGAACATTTTTAAAATCATTACTCTCTAGCATGACTCTCATTTGATTAAAGATAAGAGGATCTCAAAAATGCCAAAAAGGAGCAAGGAAGAAGATAATCTAAAAATTAAAGAATAGATATTTTAGTACGTTCAGTTTATGTGTGTCCTAGTCAGCTTTAACTGTCCACACGGCATAGTGTAACCTAAGAAGGAAGTCCCAAAGGAGGGACTGTCCAAATCAAATTGGCCCGTGGCATGTTTGTAGGGATTGCCTTGATTGTTAATTGATGAGAGGGCTCAGCCCACTATGGGCGGAACTGTCCCTAGGCAAGTGGATTTAGGCTATATAAGAAAAATTATAAGCCTGTTTCTCTCTCTCTTCTGAATGTTGAATTGTCTGTTCAGGCTCTGTCCCATGCTTCCACTTATAAGCTTATAAGTATAAGCCTTGAGGCAAGCCAGCAAAGAGTGTTGATACGTGGTTTCTTCCTCAAGTTGCTGCTTCAGTTCCTGCCCTGACTCATCTTAATTATGGATGGTGGCTTCTAAGATCAAATACGCCTTTTCCTCCCATATTTGCTTTTGCACGTGGTATTTGTAATAGCAACAGATAGGAAACTAGACCAACCAAAATGTTAGTCAGTTTTCTGTCCCTGTGCCAATTTCTTGACAAAAACAGCTGTAAATGAGGACAGACTTACTCGGTCCCATGATTTCTGAGGTTTTGGTCAGTATTCTGTTGGCTTTGTTGTTTGGGGGGACAGGGGTGACAACAGAGCGTCAGGACAGGTGGAAGCATGGGACAGAGCCTGAACAGACAATTCAACATTCAGAAGAGAGAGAGAAACAGGAAAGGGAGGTTGAGATCCTAAAACTTCCTGCAAAGACCAGTCTGAAATGACCTTCACCTAGGCTGTCACCCCCTCAGGTCTCACCACTGCCCAGAGCACCCGGACTGATAACCATGCATTTAACACATGGAATTAGTGAGTACCTTAGCCCTAAGTGCAAGACCGCAGCTTCCCTTCACGTCTTACTCAGTCACACTAGACATCTCGATACCCATTCTGCTGCTAAATATCCCCTCACCTCTTTGACCCTTGACCTGATGTTACGCTTCACGTTTAGTCTCTATGGAGGCTTGGTCTCCTTTCTGAAAAAAAAAGGGAATTTGCCACAATTAAGCTAATTGTTTAGCTTGCTGGCTAACTCACTCCCAATCTATGTTTGTTGACCCAATGTGATTAATAGCGGCAGCTGTGTTTGGCATCTAGGCATCTAATCTGAATGATAAATTGTATGAAATCTTGCCTAGAAGATCAATGACCAGGATGGTAAAGTGTGTACAGTTAGCTTTCCTTACCACATCTATGTGATGTGGCTATGAGTGTATTTTTATTAAAGCTTATTCCCGGCTTATTTATGAATAAAGCTCCTCATTATACTTTAATTACAAACCTATTCCAAACTGGAGGCCCTGGCAACCACACTCTTTCCTCTTGAACACAAATGTATCCACAGTATCTCTAATAACCAGTTCTGCCTCCGGGTTTATGATATGTTATCTACAAACTCAGGAAGCAATGGGCTTCATTCCTTGAGGTATGTAAATAAAAAAATTTCATCTGATGTTCCCTCAAGTGTTCCAAAATTAAAATGCAAATTCCTGAATTGTGAAGGAGACAGCAGGAAATATCTCTTTTATTCACTCCTAAGGGACATGATGCCAACAAGCAGAGAGGCCGAGGCTAAAATAAAACCTGAACATGGCCTTTGTCTGTCTATAAATTTCTATCTCAGARAAGTACCCATCTGAGTCTGGGTGTTTTTTAAAACCTAATGATTCTACCTTGTGTGGGATGGAGACTCRCTATTCACCCTAACCCTCCAGTACAGTTTGTCTCATGGAAGTCCAGTCCCTTATTTGCCATGTTTCTCCTACCTCTTCTCAACAAGGACCCTAGAGATGCTATTCTAAAGAGCATCTTTTCCTTTTTGTAAGATGCGACTCTGAGACCCATCAGCCCCTTGTAAACTACTAAGAAAAATAGACCCATGTGTTGGAGTCCTAGGAGCAGAATTGAATGGTATGCTGCGCGCCGGAGCACCTTGGTTCAATCTCGTCTCATCAGTGTTGAATGAAGTAAATCTGGTGACGTCAGCCTGATGCTATGATGTACTTACAGACAGGAGCCTAGCACGGCTGCCCTCCAAGAGGTTCAACAAGCAGCTGACTGAGACAGAAGCTGATACTTACACCCAACCAGTAGTCTGAGGTCAGAAACCCCTGTAGTTAGGGAAAGGCTGAAAGAAGTTGAGGAGGAGGGCGGTGCCATGGGAAGACCAGGGGTCTCAGCTAACTTGGTCCCCCCAAGATCTCTTAGACACTGAGCCACCAACCAGGCAGCACACACTAGTTAGTCTGAGGCCCTGGACACATAYACAGCAGAGAACTGCCTGGTCTGGCCTCAGTGAGAGAAGATGCACCTAACTCTTGAGAGACTTGAGACCCCAGGGAATGGGGAGGCCTGGCAAGGTGGGGTGTGTGANAAAATAGACCCATGTGTTGGAGTCCTAGGAGCAGAATTGAATGGTATGCTGCGCGCCGGAGCACCTTGGTTCAATCTCGTCTCATCAGTGTTGAATGAAGTAAATCTGGTGACGTCAGCCTGATGCTATGATGTACTTACAGACAGGAGCCTAGCACGGCTGCCCTCTAAGAGGCTCAACAAGCAGCTGACTGAGACAGAAGCTGATACTTACACCCAACCAATAGTCTGAGGTTGGAAACCCCTGTGGTTAGGGAGAGGCTGGAAGAAGTTGAGGAGGAGGACGGTGCCATAGGAAGACCAGGAGTCTCAGCTAACTTGGTTCCCCCAAGATCTCTTAGACACTGAGCCACCAACCAGGCAGCACACACTAGTTAGTCTGAGGCCCTGGACACATACACAGCAGAGAACTGCCTGGTCTGGCCTCAGTGAGAGAAGATGCACCTAACTCTTGAGAGACTTGAGACCCCAGGGAATGGGGAGGCCTGGCAAGGTGGGGTGTGTGAGTGGGTGGGGAGGAGATAGGGGAGGAGGAATGGGATGAGGAACTGTCAGAAGGCAGAACAGGAGAGAGATAACAACTGGACTGTTAAAAAAAGATTAAAGATAATAATAATAATAAACCTACAAAGTTAAAATATGGTATTATTAAACATTTAAGTGTCCTGAGTTAAGATGATAGTAAACTGAGCTTTCTATCTATTTATTCCTGATAGTAAACTGATAGTRTCTATTTATTCCAATTCCTTCATTTGTTTATTTTTATATTGTTTTTAGAYAGGGTCTATCTAGCTAGGTAKCCCAGGATGGCCTAAAACCTGCAGAATTCTACCTCAAGCCTCCCCAAGATACTAAAGTTTRTTGCTATTCTGRACCTTARTGTAACCATTCACAGTTGTATTATTCTGAACAATAATGACACRACAGAGGGGATGAGTGTGACTAAACCCAAATTATGTTAGACTGCTWTCGTGACCATTACTGTTCTCCTGCTTAATCTCCTCTATTCCTGAAGCCCTTAATTAAAATGTCTTCAACAGTAAACTCAAAGTTTCCTGAATGTATTCACTAGTGTAATAATTAATTTGTCCTAATGATGAAAAATAAAAAATGTATCCAGAATTCAGRAAATAATAATTTGGGGCTATAAAATAAATCTTTTGGGAGATCACAGTTGCAGAGTTACAGACAGTGACAGAAGCAGTGTGGCTCCTGCTGTAGTCTGGAGGGAGGATCAGCACAGCTTTAACCCCTTTCTGCTCCTGGAGATCTCACTGAGAAGGCATCTCTGACAGGGGGGTCTCCTCGGCCGCTTCACCTGCATCCCAACTGTGCCCCAGTTCCTCTGCCCTTGAGTGTTAGTCATCTTAATTTGAAGAAAAGAGCCAGTGGCTTAAAGGCATTTGTAAACCCATTACTTTTGAGATATGACGTAATGATCCTTGAAAATGCCATTGGGAGATTCACAGGAATACTTATGACCAAGGCAGTTCTTTGCACAGGATGTTTTACGTTTCTTCTGGAAAAATTTTGTGATACAATACAAAGTATCTGAGGAGTCAGCATTGCCAACAGTGGTTTTAGCTTTGGCRTGGATGAGATATGTTCACCCTCCTTGTTTTCAGGAGTCTGGTAAGACACAAGGGAAGAAAGCAATGCGTGGGAAAGGATTTGGTGTTAGTTCGAGTCTTCTGACAAAATATGAAATAAAATAAAATCATCTAGAGAGCGCTTGGCCAGTAAAAACCAGAGGAGATGCATCCAACGAGAAAGGAAGGCTCCAGTGGAGGCATGAAGAAGCTAGAGAACCGAGTCGCCAGCCAAGATGGCAACTGAGATGCCAGGCAGAACTTATGAATGAGAATAATAAAAATAATCAGGCAGTATTTCTTATTAAAGGTAATAATTTCATGATAATTACTTACCTATAAATAATCCATCTATAGATCCATTCTAGAATGCAAGGCCACCCTTTAATTACCAGGATTTATCAGTGGCCTTTGCACAGTGACTTAAAAGTTCAATGAAAACAATTTAGCTTCTTACACAGCTGGATTAACACAGACTACTCTTACCCTCTTCTATGAGACAGCTTAAAAGGTGTAAAATGTCAAAGATGGTGTAATGAATTGAACTATGGTCTTAAGAGAAGAAAAACAAAGGAAGCAAGACCTGTTGTCTCCGATTATTACACAAATAAGTGAAGTTGGCCCATCTCGTCACAGCTCTTTAATGAAGATAAAAGTTAAGTTGAGGTTATAAAGCATACACGATGTAGGTCACATGTGATCTGGTTGAGACTAGATCTAGCCCTCTTGACTTTAACATCTTCTTCAAGACCTTTTCCTTTTTTTTGAGGATTTTTGGTAAGTTTACTTCTGGAGAATATAGATTAATTTTCACACAAGCTCCCACTCTCAACATGCATAATTCTCTATCTTGGTGGGGAGAAGGTATTCAAATGTCCAGTTTATTTTTTTAATTCATCTTTAGATCTCCATCGTTTAAAAATAAACAGTTCCCCTTTGCCATCAGTATCTGTTTACTTTGAGCCTTGGGAAAACCACTGCCCAGCTGCCTGCTTTTGAGGTGACAGAAAGGACTCTAAGCAATTGACATATGGAATTATTTTGAGGACATCTTACAGCCTCCTCTTCTCTTAAAACAAACAGTTCTAAATTATCTGTCACCCTGCAAAATCTCAAGAACTTCAATAAGTGCAACCATATTCAATTTATGCAAAGACTCAGGTTCAATATTTTCTTTTTGCATTTTTTCCCTCACTCTGGGATGTTCTTCCATGCGGACAGTTTCCAAGATGTAAGGGACTTTTAGTTCTTTGTTCAAAACATAAATAAAGTCGTTTTTTTGCAAGCACTCATTTTTGCAAATCAGCAACTGACCTCTAGGACTCAACTAATTCCTTTTTCAGATGGATTCTTAAACAAATGATTGTAAGCATATGAAAGTCTCCTTAGCTCAAGCGAGGCTCTTCTGTTTTGTTTCGTTGTTGATTTCTAGTTAAAGTGTTGAAATCTCTTTTATCCTCGCCTCAATAGTCCCGTTTTGCTCTTTTTCCTTAGGTATGGCCATCTTTTATCTTTTTGTTGCTGCAATACACTCTAGGGAAGTCCTCACGGGAGTAAAAGAGCACACATAATATTTCCTTAAAGTTTTCCTAGAGACTAAACTGCAGAGACACCACTGAGCAAATTTTCAGCAGCCATTCAAGTGTTATAGAAGTAAAAATATCCCTGGCCTCTTAGGTTGCTTTAATAAGCACTGAAGACAAAGGTTTAAAAAGCACTTTAAGAGGACTGACAGGGCTGGACATTGCAGTTCATTGGTTTTTGCAGTGATGAAAATTGGACATGAGGCCTCTAATGTAATAAGCAGCCACTCAGTGCTGAGCTACACGTGTAGTAAAAGTGAGATGAGAGGTGGGTCACAGGGAAGACCTAGAGTGCTAAAGCACTCATTATGGTATTGATAATGGTGAGTCTACAACATCACACACAGATCAAAACACACACAGCTCACAGTTCAGAGAAGGAATCCTAATACACACCATGGACTTTAGTTACTAATAACACATCAGTACATGCTCATCAGTGGTGACAGGTGTGTCACACAGGAAGGGATGGCTGGAGAAGGAAATGTGAAGAGAGGGGATGYGAAGAACTTTCCAGTTCCTCTATAAATTTAAATCTTCCTTCGGATATACAGTGAGCGAATTAAATTTTAAAACAACTTAATTTTGAAAGAAATTTCTAAATAARYCAGAGGCATTTTAGGAATCCTAATCTTACTTAAATTGAAAATTCCTGTGGAGAATAACTACCTACCATTCAGATGTGACTGATTGGATCACACTGATCCTCTAAAAAGTCTCAAGACAGACCGGAAGTGCTGCATTTTAAGAAACTGGGTGCTCTGAAGGGGAAAGTTAGGCTCAGCAAAGGCCACTACGTCATATCTAGATTGTCTTCAAATTCAGGTAATGAGCTGTCACCAGGTCTCTGTAGTGGAAACATCCTTCCATCTGTGATGATTTCAACATTTCTGAGTAGAGAGCAGATGGAGAGTATAGACCTTTTTTTGATACTTAGAGTTGATGACAGGTTAGTTACCTTGGTACTTACAGGAGGCAAAACACCATCAAGGTGTGCTGGCAGCATGTGCTACTTAAGTTTGCATCTCTCTTAGAAAGCTACATTAATCTCTCTCCATGAATAGTTGTTGCTTGGACTCAAGGATGGTTGCGGTGCTTAAAAGGAGGTAACAGAGATGCTTAGCGAAACCTCAACATTGTTCCTATTGCTTCTCTTACTACTAGTTCTTGCCATTAGATTGCTTGCTTTTTTAAAAAYGCACATAAAATGTAGTTTTCAGAGTGTCGGGCCAATGACTGGGTGCTAAGAGGTTGTTAGGAGGTGAGGAGAAAGGGTGTCGGGAGAGCTGGAGRAAGCGAAGAAGAATGTAGTCATTTCTCCTGATAGCTTGGTGCACTGCATTGCACACTCTGTGCTTCGTAACGTCAGTATTTCTCATGCAACCTTGATAGTTGAGAGACAGAAAGATGATTCCCCCCGCCAGGAGTGTATAACTAAAATCATGACTGGTAGTACCAGAGTTCAGCCTCAGAACTTTTGCCTTTGCCCAGAGTCATATAGAGAACTTGCACCACCACCACCCCCAATGTGGCATATATGGCGGGATGAGGAGGAAAATTAGGCTCATGTATTATGTGGACTGGTTTACCCAGCCTCTAAACACTCAGCAGCCTTTCCTGTGATCAGTGTTTGATAAGCATCAAACTTACTGAACAATTTCTTAACCAATCTGGAAAGGGAATGAGAGTGTAAACTAGGAGCATCAAAGTATACCAAAATGTAGATATGAAATAAGATCTGCAAATGGACTTTATCTTACCCTTCAATTGTTTCCTAACCTTTGAATGGAAATGCCACAGTCTGTATGCTTTATGAGACCTCCTCCTATGAGCCTGATAATTCAGTAAGGAAAAGTTTTCTTTAGAATATAAACAATTTAGCATGCATTTATCACCAGGACAATGATACGATCTGATTAGTGTTGTAGACGTGTTCCGTTGTCTGTAATGAATCAGAGACAATAAAAATAAGATTTGTGTCCCTGTCATTAAATACCTAGGAAGTGCCTATCATGTGACAGCCATTCTTCAAACCTAAAAAAAAA
>BDUI01032920.1:7416-17977 GCA_002335545.1 Apodemus speciosus | reverse complement strand
AGAGAGAGAGAGAGAGAGAGATAGACAGACAGATAGGGTAGACCGACAGATGGTACATAGGATATGTTTTTATGAAGATATATATTTTCCATATTTCTTATCTGATTGAAGACAGTCACCTAGACTCTTCAGGTCTATGTTATGGATACAATGATATAAATGGTCAGTAAACTTAGCACTAGCCACATGTCAATTATCTTGGACTATCTTTAGCCCTCTTTATAATTTTATCATCCACCACTGTGTTTGCCCTAACATCCACCCTTGTGATTAGTAAGCAAATCCTTTTGGAATATACAAATAGACCCCTAGATTTTACTAACCCAGAGGGGAAGGACACCTTCAGATAACATACAAGCCTCATAGGAGAAATGTTCCCACTRTAACCTGCCTACCTGATATTTCTACTAATGTATAAAAGAAAAAAAACAAATACCTTGATTTATGACTTTCTTTGCTATGTTACTATAAAAACAGCAGGGCACTGTACCATGCTGGACCACAAAATGGTGTGATCTCAGTGTATGTTCCCAGCCATGGATAACTCATATTTGGCTCCAGAGAAAACTCTCCTTCTCCATTTAAGATAGGAGCTGTGTTTCTGCATTGATAGAAGCCTGGACCCGTGTGGTTGGAATCAAGTAATTTCACATCAAGAATAACTGTCCCTTAGGGCTGGAGCTAGCTGGCGATCATGGCCTGGTTTCTTGGCTTCAACTTGTTTTGGGTGATTAAATTCTCTACTTCTCTGAAAATGGTCAGGCTGGGCTTCAGGCAAAAGAGGGATCACTCTGGACTCTCCTCGGCATGCAGGGGACTAGTCAAATAAAAAGCAAGGCTCAATTTAAGTTTCAGATAGGATGAACACCAGAGCTGGCTTCACAACCCAGCACCATATGAGGCCCTGAAAAAAAAATCGAAGAAACCTCATAAAGTGTGAAAAATATATCCAAAACCCAGAGAAACAAGGCCATAACAGAATCTCTCCTAAAAAAAGAAATGAGCTAAATTTTCTCTTGGTGAGATGCCTACATGGACACAAATTCTCTTTACGATCAGCCTGACACAAAGGCACAAGTCACAACTTCAGGGCTGCCATCCAGGAGAACATACCTGGAAGAAATACTCTATTGTGATGTGAATGGGGGATGTGATATTTGCCAAATTGTTTTCCAGCTCTCCAGAAAGTTATAAATGGGGTTCCTGCACCAATTTGCATCCCAGAACAAGGTGAGCTTTTTATTTTTTCAATATTAATATTATCACATTAATATCACTACCTCATGAAAAGAATGGAAGAACCTTTGTTAGTGTTGGAAATGTCTAAACCATGCACAAAGAAAGAGAAATGGGAAGAGAGGCGGGCCCCTCTGTTTCAGCCTGTCCTTGAGCGTGCAGAGAAAATCCATCCATTATATTCCCAGGTACTAATTTAAAGATTAACAGATGTGGTGGAAGTCCACAGACTATTAATGTTCTTGTTGCTTGCAGCTGATTGGCAGGAGAGTTTTCCTAACTTCCACATTTTGGGAACAATGGAAAAGAACAGGTGGTCAGTGAAATTCGCCTCTGAGGTTATTTTTCTCAGCATCTTGGGGAGTTTACACCTGCCATTAGCCTAACTGGCCACTGGGTGTGACCAAGCTCTGCACAAAAGAAAGCCAGGGCCTTCCTGGAAATGATTTTCATGGCAGAGCTTAGACACAGGACAAACACACAGATGCACACACACAAAGACACACACACACACACAGACAGACACACACACACACATTGCACACCACATACCGCATGCACTCTCACACACATGCACACACATGCACACACCCCCACGGTGAAGCTATTCCCTTTCACAAGAACAGGGTCAAAAATTACATCCCAGTTACTGCTTCTTTCTAAGACTTCTCTTACACTTGATCTGTTTTGCTTTTACTCCAAAATCATTCTTTTAGGTCTATTGGGGCTCAAAGAGTAAAGAACACAAACGGTGTATCTCCCCAGCAACACAAATCAACCCTCTAAATGACTTCTTTAAAAGAAAAGGGAAGGGGAAAGCCAGGGTAGAAAGCCATTTAGAAGAGTATTGCTGGATCTCACCAGGCCTAGCACTCAAAGTGTCCATGCAAAACCCTTGTCTCTGACCACAGCTAATGGTGACTCACTGGAGAGAAGAGAAAAGAATTCCTGGCTCTACTTTTATAGCTAGACCTAAATACCTTTGCCCTGCTGAATTAAATGTACCCCACTATTAAAGAAACTAATTCAGCTGTGTAAGGACTTGGACTCTGTCAGTGTGTAAGAGAGTTTTGTCGGAGTCTATTGACAGTCAGATGTTATTATTCTGTTTTGGACACTGAATCAATCCAGGAAAGGGGATATAACCTCATATTACAAAGAAAAAGAGGAAGGTCAACCCCTCACATTATTTGTATTTCTGCTTTAGTAAAGCGTAATTGACAAATAAAGATTGTGTGTAGTCAAGGTGTACAATGTGGTATTTTCATGTATGTAAACATTGTGAGTGATTACCACAATCAAGCTAATTACACCCATCCTTGCACATGGCACCATTGTGTGTGTAATAAGCACATTTAAGATCTCTCTTAGCAGATTTCGAGTGTAGGACATAGTTCTATTGGCTGCGGTTCGCGTACTGTACCTCAGAACCCCAGTTTCAGCTTTGAAACTGAAGGTCTAGATCCAATCATCAGTAACTCTCCATCTCCTTTGCTTCCCGCCGCCAGCCCTGGACGTTCCAATCTAAGAGGTCGACAATGTTGGTTTCTGTTCTCAAATGGAATCCAGTCATACAGCATCTATCTTTCTGAGTCTGGATCATTTCACCTGGCATAATGTACTTTGTTAATCTCTGTGTTTACAAATGGCAGGATGTTCCATTATAACAAAATTCCATATACGTGTTTGTGTGTGTGTGTGTGTGTGTGTGTGTATTTTTTAATCCATGACAGACACTTATGTTGTTCCTACATCTTGTCTATTAAAAATAATCCTGCAATAAGCATGGGTGTGTATGTCCTTTCAAACTAGTGATTTCACTTCCTTTAAATACAGATGCAGAGACAGAATTGCCGGACCACCTGGCAATTCTAGACTTATTGTTTTAAGGCACCAATGTACTGCAACCCACAAAGATTGGCCCAGTTTGTATTACCACTAATGGAGTGTTATATTTTGGGTGGCCTCATTGAGCAGTTGGGGGTAGAGTGGCGGAGTACACGCTGTACTCCAAGCAAGATGTTTGTTAAGTTTGAAGTAACTAGGTGGGGTCTGAAGAAAGGAGCATCAGTCTAGCCAAAGGAGCATCAGTCTAGCCAAAGCAAGGTGTCACTTAAATGTTTCTAAGGGAAAGACTTGCCTAGCATCGCGAGCTAACAGGCTTGGTTAGTATGTGACTTATAACACATGACCTATAACACCTGACCACGGATAGAGAAAGGGGCTAATATGTCTTGGGCTATGTGACAGAGGCCACTCTTTCTCTGTGTTGGGGAGAATGGCATATATGACTTAGGCTATAATACAGTGGTCACTGTTAAGGTAGGAGAATGGGGTTCAGTTAATTTGTGACCAATATGATGTGAAAATGTGTCTTCCATTCCAGGGAATGGGAAGACGGGTAGTGTGGTGACCCTTGTTCATGGCCCTCTCTGCCTGGGGCCTGTTTAGTTATACAATCCAGTCTCTCTAACACATGGTGAGAGGTTTTTCTTTGTCCCTGTGTCCTGGATAGAACCTGTAACCTCTYGGTTTGGGTAATACCCGCAATAACAGATGTGAGGTGGTATTTCTTGGCTCTGATTGCTTTTCCCTAATGATTAGTGACCTGGAGTCCTTTTATTACTTGATTCCATGTGTATAYGTCTTCCAGAGAAATGCCTATTTGCCTCTGCCCATGTTAAAACAGCAAAGATGAATTCTTCACTTTTCACTCCTGTAGAGGAAGCCGTAAAAAGTTGACAGTGTGCAAATATGTTCTTCTTGTATACTGTCTTCTTCCTTTTGCTGGTTGTCTCCTATACTACATACAGAGGTTTGGTCAGATTGACGTGATCCTACAGGTCAATATTGCTTTGGGTAGCTGTGTTTTTATCTTGTCTAGTAACCACTGATAAGGCCAATATCAAGCAGCCTTGTTCCTTATGTTTTCTGATATGGGTTTTGTGGTCTCAATCTCATGTTACAATCTTGAATTTACAGTTAATGCATATATAGAGTATAAGGGTAAAGGTGTGTGGAGACCCAGTTTTTCCAACACCAYTGGTGGAAGAAACCCTCTTCCCCACTGTGTATTCTTAGCACCTTTGTCCAATATCAATTACGGTGCATGCATGAGGAGTATTTCTGAGCTATTTTTCCATTGTCCACTGTGTTTATTTTCCAGTATCATACTGATTTAAWTACTATAGCTCTGTCAGAGTTATAGTTTAAAATCAAGAGGTCTAATAGCTTTATTTATTTTTTCTTCATTATGATCGAATTGCTCTGTGATTTGGGCAGGCCTTACTTGGATCCACAATTTACTATTTTTTTCTATTCCTCTAAAAAGCGACATTAAAGTTTTGGTAGGAATAACATTGACTCTGAAGACCACTTTACCCAGTATAGATATTTAAAAATACTATTTTTTACAATCCATGATCACAAGACATCTTTCTGTTTGTTTCTGTCTTTAACTTTCTTCATCAATGTTCTAAAATCTATGCCTATGCATAAGACTTTGGGCACTAAAGTTAAACTTATTCCTAAGTATCCTTCTTATTTCATGCTACCTACAAACATTGATTTTATGCATTTTTAGTTACTTTCATTCCTGATCTACAAAAAGGTACACACACACACACACACACACACACACACACACACTCATGACACCCACACACACACTCATGACACACACACAGACATCCACACAGACACACAGAGAAAGGAGACACACACACACACACACACACAGCTTCCATGCCACCTGACACCTTTAATATGGACCTATAGTTCAAGTGTCTTTCTTGAAGCATGCACAGAGGGGTATTCCTCTGATTTCTCCAATTTTTCCTCAAAGATTCACTGTGCCCTCATTAGAGGAGGCTAGAAAAACAGGCACATTACTTCTCTGTGAAGAACCAGAGTCCAGTGCTGCCCTTAAGAGCACATCTCTATTTTCCTAACATCTATTTCAAAGAAATGCTTAATGTGTATACGGAATGAATGCCCGGAAAATATTTGTTGATTGCTGCTCTGTGTCTGAAAATCAGTTGGAAGCAGCCTCTCCCAGTCTGCCAACTCTCAGAGATKGCTGAGTGCCTGGCCTTCCTCCACATTCCTTAGTGAAGGATATTTTTTTTCCTTAGAGAAATGTGTTTGTAGAGAATTTAAAAACTGAACAACAAGCCACAGACTCGGCAGTTCAGACTGGAAATCTTCAATGGGTCCCGGAACCATTGGACTCTTATGCTGAGCCAAACTGGCATTTTAATTTTAAATAAATGCAGCATTGCAGCCCATGAAATTTCATAGTGCTTAAGGGACTTAGTCACAATTCCTAAAACTAATGAAAACAAACTAAATCTCATAGCCCTTGAGATTTTCATCTATACTATCCTATGCCTTACTTTTCTTCTTGGAAAAAAATATAATTGAAGTCATAGACAATAGCCAGGGTTCTACTGGTAGGTGTGCGAAGATCAACGTCATTGAAAGCCTCTKGTGCTTTTTCTTAAGGAAGAATTTTAGGGGCTGAGGGTAGAGCTGAGTCAGTCAGCTGAGCCAGTCAAGTGTTTGCCCCTTAAGTACGCGGCCTCTGTTTGTTCCCCAGACGCCATATTTAAAATATTGGATGTGGTAGTGTGTGTTTGTAATCCTAAGCTAGGGAAGTGGAGGCAGGTGGATACCTGGGGTTGGGTGGCTTCCCATCTGTCTGAATTGGTGTGTGTTCTAGCCCAATGAGAGACCCTGTCCCAAAAACAAGATGGATGGCACCTGATGAATGACGTTCAAGGTTGACCTCTGACCTCCACGCACACCCTCACAGTTATGCTCACACACACACACACACACACACACACACACACAAATAAACAAACAAACAAACAAATGAGAGACAGACAGATAGACAGACAGAGACAGAGAGAAGGAATGTTTAAGCATTTATGATGCTTACTTATTAGGATAAAGCTCAGAGATCAGCTTCACTTCCTGGTATTTCCCAAGACTACTGTGGAGTCAGATCAATTCTAACAGGAAGGAGCCAAAAGTCTCTTCTCATGTCAAAATGCCATGGGAGTTTTTAACTGAAAAGGGGGAAAAGTACTAAAAGATCTCTGTTTGTTAAGGTTCCTTCCAATGAAGGAATACACTATGCTTTCTCCCMCACAGTTGAGACTTGCTCCTGTATCTCCCAGGCAGGGAGCAGATTCCATCATGGAAGAGTGAATGCATCCCACCACCACAGTCTTGCCAGGCTGCTCGAAATGGGTCTATAGATTAACACTTCCTACTTCTGACCATAAAGTTTGGTTCAGCATTTGAAACATACACAATTCAAGGGTCACCTGATTTTTAGCTAACTACGTCCAACTCCTATTTTCCTAGAGTTCAAATGATTTCATTTTATTTTGTCCTGTGACTTTATTTCTAGAACATTCTAGAACATTCTCTGTGGCTTCTCAATGAAATCTCCAACATAGCTAAACTGTCAGTCAGTTCCGGTCTAGGACACCCTGTTCTTATTTGTTAAGCTTTGAATCCTCTGCCTCAAATTCAGGAGACTGGTTAGCCCAGTTTACACAAACAAAATGTAAAACACCAGTAGCTTCTATAGGCACAATGGTGGTCATTACTGCAAAGGTCGCCATTGAGGCTATTGGGCCTGGATCGATGGTGACCCAGCCCGTGACTCCTCATCATGTTCTTTTGCTCACTTACCTGACTATTTGGCACATCCTGGGGTTTTCGGTGGGATTCTTCCACACAAAAAACACATCTTCCCCTAAACAGCCCCTGAACTTATTGATGGCTTTTCCTACCTCACCTTCCTGAGCATGTATGATGTTCTGTATTCTGTGCTTCCCCTCCCACACCCCGCCCCATGAAAATCTGTCAACAGGTCCTGACGACTGTGCTTCTGCTGTTCCCAGATGAGGTTACCTGGCAACCCAAGATCAGTTTCCGAGCACACGCTTCTGCTCATACCACCCAGCCTCACATAATGTCCACAGGRTTCCCCTGCATCTGTCTCATGCTGGTTTCCCATCACTAGACCCTGGCTGCTTAAATAACTTGGTCACAGCTCTAAAGCTGAGCATTCACACCTAAATAACTAGATAGGAGCTTCATTCGCCAAGCCTTTGGCAAAGTGCTTGCATTTAAACGTAATTTATATCACTCAATATTGAGAAGCGAACCCTACTCCCATTTATATCTCTGTGTTCTGCCTTCAGTGGATGTGGTGCCTCGAGCGGAGACTATTGCACCCTCTTGCTTTATTCTTTCTCTAGACCCGTTATTTTCTCTAATTCATTATAGCCCATACTAATTTTCTCCTGTTACTCTATTTTGTCTAAAGACAGTTTGTGGTTCTGCCTTGTGTAATGAGGAGGGAAATGCCCCTTTGTCTGGCTCAGACCCTTACACACTTAGATGGCACGTATCTTACGACCTCCCTTCCCCACAATGATATGTGTCCTGGCTTTCCTGTACTTGCTATTTCTTGAGCGTGGCATACTCTCTTTGCCCTCTATYCTGGGGAAATTCCCAGAGGAAAAATGACACAGAACAGAGTAGAATAGAGGCTTCCCAGCATTCACTGGAGACTTAAAGGTTTGAGTGCCCAGATAGAGCCACTCTGAAGAAGTAACACCATGATTTAACCCTTCATTTCTTTACCGCAAAGAGCACACGAACCTTGTCACAAGTCATTGTGAGGATAAATCGTAAACATACAAATAATAAAGTGATTGAAGTACATAGCAGGTGTTGGATATACTTGGGGACTTACTGCCTCCCTGACTCAGAGAGCAARYGCTCAATCAAGATGAGACGRAAATGGGACAGGAGTCACTCCACGGCCGACAGCCTGTCTCTGATATGAGCRTGTCCTTTTTAAGGTCSTCACAGCTCTGAYTCTATTCCATTGCCCCCTAGATGAGGGTCATACRGACAGACACCAACTCATTACACAGGGATGGGCCAACTTTTATTTGGGGAATTGAAACCTGTTTAATGAACATTACTAGTGATTGTATTTATACTTTGGTATAAACAATTTGGTTTAGCAGAAATGCTGTGCTTCTAGTCTTTGCTTGCTTTTGGTTTGGCCCAGATCAAGGAATAAAATCTGAATCTGAAAACTAGAAGCCACTCAGGAAAGGACACAGGGTCCCTGGTCAATGCAGTGGTACCGCCCCAGCAGTACTCTTACCAGAGTTAATTTGGACATCTACTTTGTTTGCTTTGTTGACTTTTAAGATGTTTGTTTGTGTGTCGAGACAGGGTCTCATGTAGCCCAGGTTACCCCAGAACACACTATCTATCTCAGGATGAACCAGGAAATCCTGGTTCTACTGGCTCTAACCCCCGCACCCCCCCCCATGTACTAGAAGTATAGGCTTGCACACTTCATCCTACATTGCATATTTATTTTAACTGATGTGCCAGAGGTTGATCTGATTGGAAGCCTCCCATTTTGTTGCCACATCCYCCRGGGTGTTCTTTTGGCATGTAACCTCACTTGAACCCAAGATAGCCAATAAAGGACTGCAGCCAGCCCGCCGATCTGAGGCACCTCCAGAGGTTGGCACGTCAGGCTGCTCCCCGCAGCAGTGTGTGTACTGTATTGATTTCCTGCTGGTCTATTCGCAGCACATCAACCATAGTAGAGGCTCAGCAAATATTTGATGACTGAATAAATATAGCAAAAAAAAATAGAAATTCAGATTTTATTCTATTTTACTGTACACATAAATATAGATAGTAAACAAATGAAAAATGTAACTACAGTTTATTTCTATATGGCAAAATTTTAGTGCACACACACACACACACACACATATGAATGCTGTTTGGAGAAACAATAGAACAGGCGAAAGAAGTAGACTTTCATCCAAGCTGTCTCAAAGCAGTGCAAAAAGCAGGCTCAAATGTCATGCTAAGCTGACGTGTGTGAGGGTTCAGAACATGCTGCCCCAAGCATTGCACTTGGCAGCAGTAGGTTCAGGAGACCGCCTCCTTCCCTTGGCCCATCTCCCTTGGAAGGTCTGCAGACATCMGTTGGAGGGCTGCTCTCCCTATAAGTGTGCAGAAGGAGCTCCGTCTCTCTGAAGTCACAGGGATACAGAGAAGAATGTGAAGGCTTGGGGTTGTGCTAAGTGCCRGGTGTGTGTGTGAACCTCTGCGCCACACCCACCTGCCTTCCAAATGTAGGTCTCCATGACTTCAGTCCTCAGCTAACCGAAATATAAACATAACCACRTTTTCCAGAGCCTTTAGGTCAACTATGCATATTTTTCCTCTCACTAATGTGTCTTTTGATGTAGGCTCTCGCCACAGACATTCTGATGAGAATGACATTTTATTTTCCTCTTAAATGCATGGCAAMAGATGCAAAAAATAATATCGTACCCAAAGACATGTCTTAATGGTTTTTACACGCATGTGCATGATTATAGAACACACAGGCCTGTGAACGTTGCCACTTTTTCACACCTCTAGGCAGAAGGCTGCGCATTTATACGATGTTCACTTTTTGCCACTGAGCAATTACTGTACGCTGGCTAGACACCCAAGTGCTAAGCAGCAATAAACGACAGACGCAAATGTACTTCTGCCCTCAGATGGACCCATTCTCATGGGAGAACCAGAGGTCACATGGGAGATTATGGCACAGAGGGCTGAACAGTGACAGAGACACATCCCTCTGTAGCAGAAGCACACAGGAGCCAGCGGGCCTCACCCCAAGGTGGACAATAAAAGGATTCCTCCAGGAAGCCAAACCTTCAATCCTGAAATTCAAATAAAACTAAATTTTGGAAGGAGTGGGAGAAGGAAGGCACAGATGGGTGGACAGCAGGTACAGAAGCCAGGAGACAAGCACGTCTCCCTTAGGAGATGGGACATTCTGAACGGCAGGAGAGAGCAGTTCTCAAAGGACCCAAATGCCAGCTATTCATTCCTGCACACGTGTGTCATGCAGACCCCTACGCCTTCTTCCTGGGCCCACAGCAGGCATGACCAATCAATCGCAGCAATCTCAAATAACGTAAACACAGCCTCAGATCACCTCTTAGCAGGGCACTCTAGAAGTTAATCCCAGCCCATCAGCGTATGAGACACACTTTATTTCCCATCTGTGTTGTAGAAGCTGGGAAGCCTAGAAAGGTTGTCAGCAGAGACGTGGCAGTAAACAGATCTGTGATTCTATAAGATTCCTATATTGAGATTTGGATGGGTCAAAGTAAGAATAATAAAAAGATAATTATATATAATTATCTTTTATGTATAAAATATCTAATACCTTATATCTATGTTTATATTATATTATATCATA
>BDUI01032917.1:8981-22138 GCA_002335545.1 Apodemus speciosus | reverse complement strand
AATTTCTTTCCCAGGCTGCTTATCCTTTGAGTATAGGCTTTTTTCTCTTACTGCCTTTAATATTCTTTCTTTGTTCAGTACATTTGGGGTTTTGATTATTATGTGACAGGAGGTATTTCTGTTCTGGTCCAGTCTGTTTGGAGTTTTGTAGGCTTATTGTATATTCATGGGTATCTTCCTCTTTAGGATGAAAGCCTGACAGGTTTCCACCTGAGGGATGGTAGTCTCGGAGTAAGTCTGAGTACCTGGGCCCGCCAGATGGTTCTCCACAGGTGACCTGGCTGCAGGATGGAGACCACTGCTGCAAGTGCTGGGAGGACCGCAGGTGGCTTCCAACCGAGTTGGTGCATAGCATTCTTACACTTTTAGTGAAAAGAATTGGTTTTAAACCTTTTCTTGGACCATTCATGTGGGACAAGGTCATGGAATTTTAGAGACGTAAGGCCTAGGGTATCTTGAAATAACCTGTAGTCTTGATGATTGTGTGTCAAGTAAGAGAAACTATTTTGCAGGGTTTGTAGCTATGGCTAGCTTGGAAATATATATAGCTTAGACCTCAAATTTCTTGCAATCCTCATGTCTCATCCTCCCTAGTGTTGTGATTACAGGGGTGCACCATCATGGTGCACTTCTTCTTTGATTTTCTTATGGAAAGTATAGAGATTGTATTCAGGTTTTTAACACCCTTGGAAATGTTAATATTAGGTTTCGTGAATAAATGTTGATTATACTATAGCATAGATTTTAAGTGGAATACCTAATTCCTAAAACCTACAGTTCTTTCATTTTATTCATGCTCAGATTTTCAAATAAATACATTCCAAATTTTTGTCATGAGTATTCAGAATTAGTATGCCATGGAGTAGTAAAGTCTGAAATTAGAAACATACTTATTTGGACAAACTGAATGCCCCTTTAATCATACAAAACAATTTTGCCTTATTTTAATGTATACTATCAAAGACAGACTAAGTACTTCTAGGCTAAAATTGTTAAGAATTGTACATGTGGGGGTAGAGAGACACTTAGTGACTACAATCTCTGGCTGCTTTTTCAGAGGACCCAGGTTTAATTCCTAGTAGATCTTACACTCTCTTCTGATATCCTTGGGCCAACGTCCATATATATAAAAATAAATACATAAAACTAAAAAAGAAAAACCTTATAAAATTGATAAAAAAAAATGTTGAGAGTTCTGTGTTTTCTTCACCCATACAAGTTAGTATTTTAAATTATTTTTCTTTATTCTTACATTCTAATAAACAATTAGTGTGACAGAAAATCCTCTGTTCAAATGAACAATGGTGTTAAGCAATATTCCATGTACTTATTGACCACCCCGATATTTCCTTGGGTCAGGTGCACACTTAAGTAGTATTTTGATTATTTTTAAAATTGTATTTTTTTAGTTATGTTTTGAGACCTTTAATCTCCTTTGGGTAGGAGGCTTTCTCTGATACATCATGATTATTTTTCCTGTGGCTCACTCACTTTCTCTAGAGTTCCACTTGTTTTTCTGAACATTTAGATAAGGTGGTAAAACCTATGTATCTGGTGTTGCATATTCCTTTCTTTTGTATAGCATTTATTGTCATAGAAGTTTCCTTTTGCATATAAAAGTAAAAGATATTTTTATTTATCCTGGGCTTTTGGATGATGCTTTCACTAAAACAAAGACTTTTAGACTGACCATTACCCAACCTTCTTCCTTTTAGTTTCTTAAGGAAGCTTCCCCAATGCATTCTGGCTTCTATTATTTTAATTAAAAGTGTATCCATTAACTTGAACTTGTTTCTGTACACATAATTGATCCCATACCTGTGAACACTTTTAAGATATTTTTCTGAGATCTAAAGATGATACTACATGCCTGGTCATAGCTCTCTTTTCTTGTGTCTGAAGACTGTTAAGAGTCTCAGATAAGTTCATAATCATCAAAATTTAATATTTTGGAATAATTTTTGTGTCTACTATGTTTCCTCCTCTTCAAATCATTTATGTTCTTGCCATTTGGGATTATCCCAGTGTTCATTAGTGGCCAAACCACTTTCTGAGCAATTTTCTCTTGTATGTTTGCTATCATGTTTCTGAGTGACTCTCCCTCTGCAGCTAAAAGTCCATTCTTATTCCCATCTCTCATACTTTTATCTTAGAAACTGGCATTTTCAACAGTTTGTCCTCAGCTATCAGTCAGCTTCATCCTCTTACTTTACCTTAAATGAATTTTTTTGTTGTTTTGTGACTGAGCACATTTTTAATTTTGGAGAAAGTTCTGTGAGGTACTGAGAAATAGGTATATTCTTTTGTGTTTAGGCAAAATGTTCTGTAGGTATCTGTTAAGTCCATTTGGTTTATGATGTCTGTTAGCCACAGTATCTTTAGATTTTGGTTGGATGACCCATCCATTGATAAGAAGAGAGAGAGAGAAGAGAGAGAGTTATGTATTTGTGTATGAATGTTCACTTGTGTTTTCAGTGTACAAGTTAGTAAGAATGTGTAGAGACCACAGGTAGATGCCTAATGTCTTCTTCATTTGCTCTTCCCTATGTTTAGTGAAAGATTATCTCTCACTGGATCCAGAAGGTCATAGCTTAAGCTAGTCTGGCTAGCCATCTTGCCCAAGAAACTCAGTCTTTACCATCCCTGCCTGGGGATGACAGGAACCCAACTAAACCCAGAGGATCATAGGTTCAGCTAGTCTAGCTAGCCTGGATGTTATGGGTTCGATGGATGTGAAATTTGTTCGTTGGTGCTTCCATGGAAAACATTTATCTACTAAGCAATCTGCATAGCCCCCATTCTTTCATGAATTTTAAAATTCTGTTTCTATGTCCAGTCTTCCTCTATAGAACAAGACACAGATCATATACTCTGCATATTTTGATGCTGTAAAAAAAAACTTAACACAAAGGAACACCCTGGCATGTACTCATTGTTAAGTGGATATTGGGGAATAATGCTCTGAATACCCATGATACAGCTTAAAGACCATATGAAGCTCAAGAAGAAGAAAGTCTTAAGTGTAGATGCTTCAGTCCTACTTAGAAGGGGGAACATAATAATCATGGGAGGTAGAGTGTGGGAGGAACTTGGGAGGAAGAAAGGAGGGGAAGACAAAAATAGGCATCAGGATCAGATTAGGAGGAGATGGGAGAGATGTAAGGAGGGTCAGAAAATTGAACAGAGGTGTGTAGCAATGGAGGATGGGGAACTTGAGGGTAGCCAATAGAAAGTCCCAGATGCTAGGAAAGCAAAAGGCTCCCAGGACCCAATAGGGGTATGTAGCTGAAATACCCAAGAAAGGGGAGAGAGAACTTGTGGAGACCATATCCAGAGGTTAGGCACAGTCCCCAGATGAGGGTTGAGGCCACCCACCATTTTCAAAAATTAACCCAGAATTGTTCCTGTCTAAAGGAAATACAGGGTCAAAGCGTAGAGCAGAGGCTAAAGTAAAGGCCATCTAGAGACCGTTCCACATGGGGATCCATCCCATATGCAGCCACCAAACCCAGTCAGTAGCGCTGATGCCAAGATGTGCTTGCTGACAAGAGCCTGATATAGCTGTCTCCTGAGGGCTCTGTGAGAGCCTTACTGATACAGATACGGATGCTTGCAGCCAACCATTGGACTAAGCACAGGGACCCCAATGGAGAAGATAAGGAAAGGACTAAAGGAGATGAAGGGGTTTGCAGCCCCATAGGAAGAATACTATTATCAACCAACCAGACACACCAGAGCTTCCAGGGACTAAAACACCAACCAAAGAATACACATGGCTCTAGCTGCATATGTAGCAGAGGATGGCCTTGTCTGGCATCAGTGGGAGAAGAGACCCTTGGTCCTATGAAGGCTTGATGCTGCAGAGTAGGGGAATGCTAGGATGGTAAGGTAGGAGTAGGTGGGTGGGGGAGCACCTTCATAGAAGTAGAGGATAGGGGTTGGGATAGGAGGTTTTCAGAGGGGAAACCCAAAAAGGAGGTAACATTTGAAATGCAAATAAATAAAATAACAAATAAAAAATAAAACACAACACATGTAATCAATCATTTATAAAATTTATATATTATGCTTTATCATAGAAAATGAAAAGCTTTCTGACCTTATATTCTGACTTTTTCCTTACCTAACTCTGGCTGTCTGTGTACCTGTTGCTACTGGATCAAGGGATGGGATGGGACTGCATTATTTTAGTTTACTTATATCACAATGTCCATTCATCTGTAATTTCTGCATATGTAATTGAGGAAAAGCCATGATTTTATTTCCTTATTGTGAAAACAGAGTGTATCTACATACTTCTATTATTAGACTGAACAGAGCACAAAGTGTTACATGGCTTGCCTCTTAACTTTGTCTGAACTTGGGATCTGAGATTTCACTTCACTAGGTCTGGCTCACTAAGACACTAGCTCACTGGTTCACTACTGCATTCCTTATGTTTGTATCTATCTGACATCCCTGTATTTCATTAGCCCTAGAAATGTCTTCTTATCATGTGCTCAGATATTTTGTTTCCTTTCTTCTTTGTAGTCTCTCCTGGAATTCTGGGAAATATCCCACAGACCTTATCACCCTCATCTCTTCAAATCTCTCTCAGACAACCTGGAACCATAGGTGAACCTGGTTTTTCTCTTTAATGTAATCATCTGGTTAACAGTTAATTGAGTTACTATATCACACATTGTGTTAGCTAATTTTCTGTCTATGATAAAATATCATGACACAGGAAATTTATAGAAGAATGAGTTTGTTTTGGCTTATGGGTCTTGAAGGTTAGAGTCTGTACTGACTCGGAGACATGGCAGTAAGCGGTAGGCATGGAGACAGGAACAGGACTATGAGAACTCACATTTTGAACTGCAGACACAAACCAATGAAAGTTGATAGGAAGTGGTGAATAGTAAAAAAAAAAAAAACCTGGAGCAGATACATACTTCTTCCAGCAAGGCCAAACCTCCTAATCCTCCCCAAACAGTGCTTCCAAGTGGGGACCAAGTGTTCAAACATCTGAAGCTAAGGGGCATTTTCCCTCAAACCACTACTCATTTTCCCTCAAAAGACTATATAGATACATACATGCACATGTATGTATCTGTGTATGTGTGAATGTAAGTATATTCCTATATTAGACACACAGATATGCATTTTGCTTGATTACATTTAAAAGATATTTTATCATCGTAACTATTCTATGTCTGTCTCTGAATTCACTGTTTCTCCAAAACATACACATAGAGTTTATACAGTATGAAGAAGTCTAAGAGCCTCAACCTAGGCAGCAGCCACCTGGTATCACAAGTTGGTAATGTGATTGTGTTCTTCTACATTTGGTTAATCTTAATGTGTGGAAAAGCCGGTTCTTCAGTCTTAGACTTATTTTCTCAAGGAGGATTTAAGTTTGGGGTCCTACTGACACAGGGTCTCTTCAGTCTAATAATGTGAGAGCCACTGACATGAAAGAGATAGAAAGAATGGTTGGGGACCTGTAACCAGGTCAGGAATTACTCCTGGAGAAATGATTTGGTTACTGCAGTGTGAGGTCAGGTACACTAGACAGGACTGAAGGATCATTCCTGTGGAAGAAAAAGGCTAAATTTTGAGGGTGTACATGACCACTCAGTGCCTGAACAGTGTACTGGGCATGTTCCTACAGCTCATCTGCAAGGCTCCAAATATAGGTATTTAATGGAACAGGTAAGCTGAGTAAGCATTATTTATATGGAAATATGAACCACTCTAAAATTAAGGAACAATATAGTGGAATGAATGAAGGAGACTCTGCTATAAGCATTCATCCTTTGRCATAACTGCCTTCAGGGTACTGAGAAGGGGCTATTTATCCTCTCTCTCTATGGACAGCAAAGCACACTGCAGAGACTGCCCTTACCTCCCATGAACATCAGAGTGCCCCAGTAGATTTCTGCAGAAATAATCCTCACTATAAATTCCAAACAATTCTGCAACAAGCAGACTGACTCACCAAGGAAGTGACTGCACTCCTTTCCTGTCTGTCCCTCCTTCCTGCCACAATGTAAGATCAATGGCTGGACCTTTACGGCCCATCAATAAACCACAAATATGGGAATGTGATGCCATATATCATGATGTCTGGGTCTCTGGAAACTTCCTGGAGCCACCAGACTGGCCTGCCTGTCTGACAGCAGTATCACCATAGGAGGCAACCTTGCCCTTCATTCACAGTTGTGAGTGACTTGAAAGGGAAAGAGCATGCACCATGGAAAGGTGGAGTGAGGCACAGCATGGGAAAAAGGTTTGAGAACTCCAATGAAGAACTAGTCATTACTGTGCACAGCACTTGGTAAGCATTTCCACCTGGAATTCTTTCTAAATGAACAGTGAACTGTTTGTGGAACTTATATGAAGTTTTAAAAAATCAACAAGCAAATTACAATTTTCATGTTTAATTATCTTTGTTATCTATTTGTTATAGATTATAAATTTTTATTTCACCTTTTGATGCAAAATGTTCAATTTCATATCTTAGTAGGGAGAAAAATATTTGAAAGGAAGAAAAATGGATGAAAAGGCAACTGCTTTACAAAAGTTACCTATAATGGACCATGTTGTAACTGCTACAGCTGACAACATAAACATAAGTCCTTTTCATAATAGCATTGACTTATGGAAAATGGAGAGTTTGTCCAGTGGTTAAGAGCACTGGCTGTCAATCTAAAGTTTCAGGTTGTACTGGCTAGTTTTGTGTCAACTTGACACAAGCTGTAGTTATCACAGAGAAAGATGCTTCAAGTAAGGAAATACCTCCATGGCATTCAGCTGTAAGGCATTTTCTCAATTAGTGGTCAAGGGGGGAGGACCCATTGTGGGTGGTGCCATCCGTGGGCTGATAGTCTTGGGTTCTATAAGAGAGTAAGCTGAGCAAGCAAGGGGAAGCAAGCCAGTAAGGAACATCCCTCTGTGGCCTCTGTTTCAGCTCCCACTTCCTGAATTGCTTGAGTTCCAGTCTTGACTTCCTTTGGTGATCAACAGCAATGTGGAAGTGTAAGCTCAATAAACCCTTTCCTCCCCAACTTGCATCTTGGTCATGATGTTTGTGCAGGAATAGAAATCCTGACTAAGACATGATCCAGTGCCCAGCATCCGCATGACAGCACATAACCATCTCACATTCCAGCTCTAGGGGATCTGGTGCCCTCCTCTGGCTTCTGCATACACTGTATACATGTGGTGCACATACACACATTAAAACACCCACAAAGAAAACAAATCTTTTCAAAGTTGTATCTTTATTTGATAACACATATTTTGCATTCTGAAAGGCATCTTGATATTCCATATRATCAATCTAGTTTTTAACCTGTTTTTACAGGTTAGTAGAATTTTATTGGTAAAAACATTTAAAGAAGATTTTAGACATGTTAATGTAATTTGCCCAATGTGTATATCCAGTAAAGCATTAAAATAGGATTTAAGTCCATATCTTCCACTAGGGAGCTTCCTAGTGCCCTCATTCCATTTTATTATTAAATTATATTATTTGAAATTAATAAATATAAGATAATGTATTGTGTGTTCAAGATCTGTCTTATGATTTTTTCATGAGGCTATATGTTTGTGCGAAATGACGAGCAGAGGCCCACAGTTAAGGCCTATTTCTGAAAGTTCTCTCTTCTGACTAGGCTTGGCAGACAATGTAAATACATGGGCTTTGACTTGTTAAAGGATGATGTAACACCAGGTAGATTCTATGTAGAAAGAGCAGAAAGAGCATGCACCCTCCCCATGCTTTGGGGGAAATTCCCTTTGAGGAAGAGGCCCACTTGCACAAGTAGGTAAGGTAAGTGTGCCTCAGTTCCCTTTTGTGATGTTACACTCCACAGAGCATTGAGACCCAGGAAAGGTCAGGATTTCTGTGCCCTCACTGTGTACTAAAGCAGATTCTTAGTGAAAATATACTAAGGTCTTCTAAGATAAACTTAAAAATAAATACTGATTTCATTATTCTTACACCACTGGGGGCTTGRAAGGTATAACTGAAATAAAAGAAACATAAAAAATAGAAACAAAACTATGAAATTGTGAATAAAGCAGAATGATCTCAGTAGATCCTTAATGTTAGTTATTTCAGAAACTTCTGCCCATAAGTTTTCTATTTCCCTCTTTCTTAACAATTTTTTGCATCTATGATGGTGGTGGTGGTGGTGGTGGTGGTGGTGGTGGTGGTGGTGGTGGTGGTGGTGGTGGTGGCGAGAGCAGTTGTGGAGTATGTATGTGTGTGTGTTGAAAATCTAGATTCTTATGTCTCTGTCCCTCAGGCTACACACTAAATCCAGTTTGTGTCATCAAGCAGGACTCTGGGCACTCTACCAGCGGCCATCTCCCCAAACAAAGATGTGGGCTTTTTTTGCCCAGTAGTTATATATTGCAAACAGCTCCTCAGCTGGGGCCTAAGAAGCCTTTTGTCYACCCTACATGCTGGAATTTTAACCTGGCTAGATCTTATGTGGGTAGCCAGAACTGCTGTGAGTCCATGAATGCAATGGCCATGCGGTGTCTGAAAGATAGAACTTCACAGCATGTCTCCCATTCTCTATCCCTTACATACTTTCTGCCTCTCTTTTGTATGTTCTCTGAGAGAGCCCTGAGGTAGTAGTTTGATACAGATTTCTAAGTACTCACAGTTACTACTCTCAGCATCTCAGCATTAGCCACTGCTCGGTGCAATAAGCTGTTAGGACCAAGTTTGGGACGGCTTGGAGCTCTCAGCTGGTAGTAGTCTTCCCTCAAGTAAAAGACTCATCTTCTCTCTAATCTCTTCTCTAATCCCAACCACTTTGCACTTGTTTTCTCTGAAAGTGTGATGACATCATAATTCTTTCAACTCCAAACTACGCATGTAACTATCTTTCTGGATTCTGCATTTCTCTCACAGTTCATATAGTAAGTCTGGCTAAAAACACTCAGCAGCAAGCATGCCTCAAAGCTGTGCTATCTTGATATTGCCCCTGCCAAATATAATAGTACATTTTTAAAATTCACCCCAACTCAGATTTTCAGGATACAAGTAAAAGTAGAAAGATTCTCTGCAAGAATGTTGCAGGGGTAGCTTTGGTCCAGTTGCCAGTAAGATTCCTGTTGCCATCCAGCTCCTCACTAACACATTCCATCAATATGGCAGCCTTCTGTGCTCCCACCATGATGACCTCAGAATGCTCTGCTAGGCATATGGATTCTGGGATGTGAATCTAAAACTCCTCCACATCCCTTCTGCACACCAATGTCAAAGCCTATGCGCAATCACCATCAGGTTACATCACAGAAATGATCCCTGTTCTTTCATATCAGTTTTCTTTGTGAGTTATCTCCATGTCACTGACTAAATTACCTGGTAGAAACACCTTAAAGCAGGGTGTATTTTAGCCATCCCTCAGTTTCAGAGGATTATAGTTTCTTATACCCAAGGAGACTAACTGGAGTGGATTCACATCTGGCATCAGAAACTTTGACTGCAGCTGTTCACATAAAACCACAGAGAACATGCCAGAAGCAGGGTCAGCATTGCCATAGTAACCTGCTTCCACCAGCCTAGCCAGCACCAACTCCATGAAATTTCATAGCCACAAACTGAGGCCAAGTACTAAACCCATGAGCATGGGGATATTTCAGATTTAAACCAAAACAGCTCCATACGAATGCATGTGAGTATGAAACCACTACTCCTGTGACAAGCTTACATACAAAACTGGAGTGGCAGTTGGAGATAGAAGAAATTCCCTAAATCTTTAACTCTGAAGTAAAAGGTTGTAACTTCATTCCAGCCCCCTTTTTAGTGTGATATTGTAGTATACTACACCCTTATTTATATGTTACATGGAAATAGAACTATCCAATGGGGACACACCAGGAACTGGTCAACTGTTCTCCAAGAAGACAAGATAAACACACCAGGGTTTGTGTGTCTCTATCATAATTACTCAGCCCAGCCTACAAAAAGTCTTGGACCAAACATAAATAATCAGCCATAGCTATATTCTAATAAAATCTTATTGAAAAAAAACAAAATTAAGTTACAAGCTAAGTAGACAATTCTACCTGGAACGAAATTGAAGGGATGAGGAAAATTACTAAGGAAAAGCATGCTCTGCTGGAGTGGGAGGCAGATATGCACCATGGTGCTATGGATGAGACATTTCTATTATTATTATTATTATTATTATTATTATTATTATTATTATTACCATCATCATCACCATCGTCATTGTTATCATCAACTTTCAGAATGAAATCTAGGGTGAATCTTATTAGCTTAACATCTACCGGGTTTCCCAAACCATCAGCCACAAACATTAGATACTTTCCTGAGTTTCTACACTCCTGACCTTGGTCTAACCCCTAAGACATCTGCTGTTTTAATATTTCCTCCTGTAATATGGAGGAAACAGTCTCTTCTACCTTGATTTAATCCTTCATGCTTCCTCATAGGAATCATGAATTGTTTCCTAAAAGGCTTCCTGGTCTTCTCCAGACACCTTATTGTCTGGTGCCTACAGGTATGTTTTTGCCATAAGACTTGAGTGACATTATCCCAGCTTAAAGCCCTTCAGCAGTTCCTGTTACTCTCATAAAAATATTTCAAGAGAGGAAATAATTGCTTTTGCTTAATTTTTTCCCAGAAAGTAGATGTAGAAAAATGATAAGTTCATAACTGAAATGAAGTGTGAGGGAATTTCACATGAGAACTCAGAAACTTATTCTCAGGGTACAGAGTTAAGTGAAAATTAAGCATCTATAAACAAAACAAAAAACATTTAAATAGAGCAGAGAGAAGGAGGAAGGAACGCATGTGTTAGACTTGCATGATGACTGCTGGGATTTCTGGATTCTACCTGTGTACTCTCATATTATGTATACATACAACCAGAATATTCCAAACAAAAATAAATTAGACATATTGTCTGAGAAGTCAAGACAGCCAGAAAACAACATCAAAGGGACAAGGTGTACCAAACCAACCTTGCCTCTTGGTGAAGAAACTGAGTCCCAGAGAATCAGTGGGGTTTGTCTGAGATCCACAGTGCTGACTCAGAACTGGAGGCCATATGCCCTCTGAGCCTCAGACGAGCACAAATGTCAGCCTTAACTCCCTACCCACAACTATGACCAGAAAGTCAGAGCCAAGAATGTGGGTCTCAAAGGATATTGCAGGTGTTTTATATGGAGACAGCTCATCCTTGCATACAGGTGGGGGACAAAGGTGGCAGGCTTGGGTTTTTCTTTTTTCTTTTTGTCCTATTGTGAGGAGCAATATTTATCTTCAGTCTCCTTCTCAGCATGACTGTGGCTGGTTTGACTAGGAATGGTTCCCATAGGTTTGAATATTTAGTCATCAGTTACTCTCACTACTTAAGGATTAGGTGTGGCCTTGTTAGAATTGTTTTACTAAGGGTGGGCCTTGCAGTTTCAAAAGCCCAAGTCATGCACAGTGCCTTTCTGTTCTTCCTGCCTGCTAATTTGAAGATAAGACTCTCAGCCACCTCTCCAGGAATAGGTCTGCCTGTGTGTCACCATGCTTCCCTCCATGTTAAAGAATAAACTTCTGAACTGTAAGTAAGCCCCAATTCAATGATTTCCTTTATAAGACTTGCCATGGTCATGGTGTCTCTTCACAACAACAGAACATTGGCTAAGTCTGAGACAATAACTAAAATAAGGGTAATTATTTTCCTCTACGTATCAAGAAATCCAACCGAAATGCATACTCCCCAACCCAAGGATCCTCAGAGAAGACACTGGACAGATATGGATATATTCTTTGTTTTGAAAAGTAAATTATCAATTAACAAAATAGTGTTCAATCAGTGGATTTTAACTTATTAAGAGCTATCTGGTAGGGATTTTTCTGTAAAAGTCTAAGAAATGCCATTTAATGCAAAAGCTTAATTACAGACAGATTCTACTTGCCTGCATTGACACAACAGTCTCCTTAGTAGTTAACCTTGTGCCCAGGTTAAAATACCAGCCATTCTCTATTACTTAAATATATGTTGTAAAGGAGAGAGTACTGAGTTTAAATTCCAAAATTTCTGCTTAAAAGATTTCTATCTTAGATTCTAATAAATAGTATTAACATCACACCATGCTATGAATTTTGTATCTGTGAGTGAAAAAGGTTTGTTATATTAATATACATACTTTAAAACTCTGTGAAGAAACTGCAGCAAGTCTGTCTGGGTCTTTTGGCTCAGGAGCCATTAAAAGGTGAAGCTGTACATTTTTCAAATTGAATTTAGATAAATGATACTTTCTCTATATCAGGGCCTGAAAATGACTCCTAAAATTCGACAGTTGTAAAGACATTCCCAATGAGTGGGTATTTGTGAGGCACTTGGAAGTATTTGGATCATGAGAACACCTTCACAAAGTGGATTAATGCCTTTAAAAGTGTTTGAAGAAAGAAATTTCTCTCCCAGCCCTCCTGCCTTTCCTCAAGAAGCCAGCTTCATGCTGATAATGTTCTAGCCTCTAAGAYAATGAGGAGTAAGTTTTTCTTTATAAATTAATCTTTCTTGGATAATCTATTGCATCAATGAAGAATATACTAAGACAAAGATGCAAAAATATTTCTAGACAAGTAGGATTTTCTCTCATGTAACCATATCTATCATAAATACTGGCTCATAGGCCTCAGTGGGGAATCTACTCATGTTACTTTACTAACTACCAAGTGTGCTCATTGAAGTCCCTTCAATGTGGGGACATTGAAGTCCCCACAAATTAGAGCTTCTGTCAGCTTTGCTGAGGTGCTTCTGCAGTGAGCAGCTGTCACTGAAGAGACTCATAACTGGCTGAAACACAGAGAACACATGACAATTGAATGCCTCTTCATAAAAAGGACACCTATATCATCCTTCTAGGGCTAAAGAAACATCATGAAAAGGGGGATAAGAAACTGGGTGAGCCAGAGGTGCCATGAGAGGTGTGTGGAATATTGACTTCTAGTATGCCTTGGGTTGCTCTCTCAAACTCACAGCAGCTGTGGCTATCTATAGATGGTCTCAAGTCTGAACCAGTCAACACTTGCCATGTCAGAGAAGGGAGCTCAGAGGCCCTTTAGAATTTATATCCAGTACGTGGTGTTGGTGGTGAGACATTGACTTTAGTGACATAAAATCACATTC
>BDUI01032893.1:4314-17151 GCA_002335545.1 Apodemus speciosus | reverse complement strand
TTGAGTTTAGATTCAGAGGAAATGCAGCAACATAGTGTAAGGACCAGATCCTGTCCGATAAAATATATAAGAACCAGAAACTCAGTCACAGAGATCCAAAGTAATCTAAGATCCTATATCAGACTACTAATTCCAAGAGTCAGTCTGTCTCTCTGTCTTTCTGTCTTTCTGTCTTTCTGTCTTTCTGTCTTTCTGTCTTTCTGTCTTTCTGTCTGTCTGTCTGTCTGTCTGTCTGTCTGTCAGTCAGTCAGTCAGTCAGTCATTCAGTCTCCCTGTCTCTGTCTCTCTGTGTATGTGTGCTTTATATGTCATAATACATGTGTGTATATATACATATTTTACATTATACTCTTGATTATAACAAAAAATTAATACCTAATAAAATTTAAGATTTCTTTTGTAAACCATATATATTATTTTTTCTTTCTGTAACATCATTGTGTAGACTTGTGAAAGCAGATACCATTTTCAGTTTAAGCCTGGATCTGCAGGTTCAGCACCTGTAGTGCTGAGAAGAGTTTTTCACATGCCCTAGATCTGGAATCAGGTGATTGTGCAGTGCCTGCTTCGCTGTAAGATCAGTGAATTCTGTTACACATTTTATCATCTCCCTATTTCACTGTTGACTACTCTCATGGCTCAAAAGCAGAGAATGTATTCAGTTGAATGTGAGGAAGAAGTTCTGAACAGATCTGTTCTAAACTACATAGTTCTGTCTTATAATATAACAATGTTAAGTATTGGAATGTTGAAAGGGATCGCATGATTATAAAAAAAAATGCCTAGAAATCTAATCCCAAGGTTCTGACTTGTAATGACCCTTTCTACTTCTGGCCAATGTGAAGCATCCMTGCAAAGCCAGCCGCAGGACAGCTATAGCAGGGGAATCATGAGTTAAAGCTATCTGACTCTAYGTAGCCCGACAGAGACTGAYCAATCCTTGTGTTTTTGTACGCCATATGTGAGCAGCCCTTAGACCATTAGATACATTTTATTTGATTTACATCATGTTCCCAATATTACACTGGACTTACAGGTCATTTTAATAAAGCAATATTTTGCAAGTGACTCTGGAAAATATGTGCCAAGGTACATGGTGACACACTGACTCTGATCATGAGGAGAATTAGGTAGGAGTACTGGGTCCCAGACCCTTTCTTGTACCTGCCACCAACAAGATAACCTCACCTCTAAGCTGAGAACTATTGCTCTACAGTGAGCTTTTTACATCAGAGGCTGGGGACAGGGCTGTGTAGGGAGAGTGCTTGTGTGTCAAGCTTCAGGCCCTGGATTCAGTTCCCAGCACTTCCACTTGTGCAATCTGCCAAACTGCTGCTTGCTGATAACACAGCACAGGTGTCAGGAGTATAACGCCAAGATCCTTCTGTGCTCTCTAGGATATATGGTGTAGCCTAGATCACATGAGAGTCTTCTTTGGTATAATATAAAAAGTATAAGTTGTTTCAATATGGGAGTTTTTCATGACTTATTCACATTTCCTTTTCTCCAATTGCAGGACTGCAGTCATGTTACCACCCGGAACATCATGGTGACTGTCACAGGTTTGAGATGAATCAAATCCCAAACCACATCAGTTGTGGGAGTGTGTGTGTGTGTGTGTGTGTGTGTGTGCACTCGTTCACACATATGTCTTTCTCTAAGTGTTTTATATATATGAATGTGTTATATGTATGTATGTAGGTTGGTATATACATATATATATATATGTTCAATGTGTTATACATGTTGCTTCTATGTCTTGTATATTGAATCTATGTCATGTATGTGTACTACTATGGATGGTGATATTTGGTGCCCAGAATAAAATATATATTTTCTTTATGAGATTTATTTAAAGATACAATAGTATATTAGGAGTTCATAACAATTAGAAATTGATTTTGTTATAAAACATATTAATTAAGAGGATAAGACAATATTTTTGGCCACGAACCAGTTTGTATGTAAGGTTTCAGTGCACCCAAAACTGGTCTGCCTCACCTGCCACAGGGTGGTTGTGGGACAGATTGTAATTCCAAGGCTCACTAACCAAGTGCAGAAGAGAAACACTTCAAAGTTCCCAGACATTGGCCTACATTTTTCATCTACTCAGAGTGTTGCCCGGAGAGAAATGGAGTTTTGAAGAATTAAGAGAATTTTCTGACTCAGTAGAAACTTCCTTGTTTTTGGAAGTTTAATCTGAGATGAATCTACCACCAATATTCAGTTTCTAATACAAACACAATGATATGTCTCCATTCATGAGATTCTTTATTATAGTCTGGTACTCCAAAATCATGGAAAACTGAAAAACCTGTATTTTTAGGAAAATGTCCTAGTGATGGGTGTTTCTGCTAGGTTCCCAGAAGAACCTTTGAGGATGCTGTTTCAGGCTTATACCATTAAAGTGCCAGCAGTTGTTCTTTGATGTTCACTGCATTTTGCATCTGCAGTTCATCACAGATGTGAAAAGAACTTTGGTAACAAAGTGACCATCTCTCGAATGCTGGAAGACAAGAGGAGATGACTACAGCCCTGTGGGATTTGTCATATTTATATAACATAAGCAGGGTGAGGAAGACTTTCTCCACTCCTCATGTCACCTGCTCCAGTTTGTCCAGTCCTGCAACCAAGTTATCATGATTTCTATACTACAGACTGAAAAATCTAGCCACAAAACACAAGACAATACACCAGGAAATATGTCTGGCCAACAGAGAGTAATGTGCTTGCCTGAACATGTTTCCTACAGCATGTGATTTCCCTGAATTCTTAATGACCTAACCAATGAGGCTAGAACTTGCATCCACCTCACACAAAGATACTGTCCTGAACAAAGGATGGCTGGGCAAACTCACTGCTGGTAGAATACTGGCAGAAAGAATTTCACTGTGACCTGTGGGTGGACAACTATTCTCTTCAATGCTTCTGAATTTGGCCCTGTTCAGAAGTGATGCTAATCACAACACATTGATGTTTCCCTCAAATTGCACAGAATCCATTATTTTATTTATGTAAGTGTATTTTCAAACAAATTTGTAGTTTCTTTAAAATTCTATCTTAATTGTACAGTAAAATTTAAAATTTAACTGTTATGTCAAGCTCTTGAGTCTTGTGTCTGATCCTGTCTCCCATAAGCCTGTTAACTGAGAGGCCTGACTGCCAGCAAATAGGATTGGCAGGTGATAGTGGGCAACCTTGCCCTGGTTATTTAGTTCTCTTTTCTCTCGTCTCCACCTATTCTGTCTCCCTTGTTTTTCCTGGTGACTGGATCTCCCTGGGAAGCAATGTCTGTCCTGAAGTCCTGCAAGTCCTTATGCAGCCCCGGCTGACATGGAACTTAAAAAATCATTGATCCCACTACCAAGGTGCTGGGATTAAAGCCTTGTTGATTACTATGGCTGTGAAATTTAACATTTTTCCTTTGACATTGACTCAACACATAATCTCAACCATTCCAAGAGTAAAGAAGACTATGCATTAACGGATCCCCATGTGAGAGTAATCTATAATGTAACTTGATCACACTTACTCCTCGCTGCCCTCTTGCATGCTTCTCCAAGCCCGTCTGAAACTCTAATTCTAAAATGAGAAAAATCTCTGCTAGCAGCCAACCATTGGACTGAGCACAGGGTCACCAATGGAGGAGTTGGAGGGAGGACTGGAGAAGCTGAAGGGGTTTGCAATCCCATGGGAAGAAGGAAATATCAGCCAACCAGTCCCCCCACCCCCAGCTCCCAGGGACTAAGCTATCAACTAAGGGGTACACATGGTTCCAGTTGCAATTGTGGCAGAGGAATATCTCATCAGGCATTGGTAGGAGAGTTCCTTGGTACTATGAAGGGATGATAGATGCCAGCATGGGGAATTCAAGGGTGGGTAGGTGAGAGTGGGTTGAGCTGAGGGGCATCTTCGTGGAGGCAGTAGGTGGGAGGATGGGTTGGTGGTTTTCTGGGAGGGGCAAGCCAGGAAAAGGTATAACATTTGAAATGTAAATAAAGAATATTTTGAATAAAAAAATAAAAAGAAAAGAAAAATCTTATACTATCATATCTTGTTTAAATGTACATGAATTCTCTCTCTCTATGTGCGTGCGTGTGTGCATGCATGTGTGTGTGTATGTCTTTATAAGTGTTTGTTTTTTGTTTCTGAGAGTAYAAATGCTAGAGGTTCTCACGAGTTCAGGAGAACTTGCAGGCATAAGGTATTTTCTATTACTATGTTGGATTCCATGATCAAACTCTGCCTGTCAGGTATGGTGCTAAGGCCCTTGTCCCAGGAAGCCAAGGGGCATGTACCATTTTAAACACCCCAAAGAACAAAAAAACCAACTGCGTTTAATCAGGTGTGTTTCATGTCTTCCTTGTGGTGTCCTATGTATCCTGGACAAATTCTTTTCTCTGTACCCCTAAAGAAAAATGACTCCTCCTACCCAAAACACTTGCTCTCAGTAGCTCTTCCTGTAAAGCTGGACCAGGAACTTCTTTAATCTGTATGATGGAGTCCTGAAAGGGCTTCACTTTTTAAAGATATAGTGGAAGTAAACACAGCTGCTGGGCTTTTATGAGTGCAATGGCTTGTCCTGTCCAGAACAGATGTTTTCAGAGCACTCCTTCCCATCCTCCAACTTTTATACTGTTTCTAGATCATGTTACACCAAGGCCTCTGAGTAGTGAGGTCTGGTGTGTATTTGTGTGATTTAAATGTCTCATTTAGGATCAAACACATAACATTTGCCCTCAGCAACTTGAGGTAAATAAGTAAATAAATATATAAGTCATAATAATAATGATAATGATAATATAAGAGTAATAATGAGTAATAATAATAATATAACAATAATAAGAGTAAATAAGTCTATGCATGAACAGATCTCCATGCAAAAGTAGTTCTTCTTACAAATGAGAAAAGCAGTACTAATCTATGAATATGAACACATTCAGGAAGCAGTTTGACAGTTTGTCCAAAATGACAGTAGTATGTCTCTTCATGATCTGTTATGTACATGGATTCCATCAGGTCTAATGGCCAAAGTTTTAACCAGAAAGTTTTGGTTACTGTTATAGCAAGACTGCCATGATGGCATCTGTAGGCATATCCTCCCAGCACATTAGCATTATAGCATAAAAAATCCACTAGTGGTCAGAACATGACTTTTCTCCCAGCACTATGTATAGCACCACACTTCAGAGACAATGCTAGGCAGCAATAAGATGTCTGCCAGACTCAATTCATTTCTTTATGTACCAAGACAGAACTGTAGTGTCTTCAACAGTAGATTCTTACCATCAACTTCTGGAATGTAACCAAGAGAAATAGCACTGACTTCTATTGTTTATTTAGCTTCAGGCTTCACTGAATAAAAGTACAAGGTGGCTTTCTCACACCTGGGACTGAATCTTTCGGTCATAATCATCAGTTGCTGAAACAAGCTGGAAGTGTTCTCTCCAGAGGGTGCTCCTGAAAGATCCCAGATAAGGGAAACCCTCACTCAAGTCTTGGGGATAAGACGACGCCCCAAAAATTCACAGGAGACCTTTCTTGATGCAAACGCCCATGAGGTTTAATTAGAGAACCAATGCACTGGGGCCAAACTCATAACCCTCGCAGAGACAGAGGAGTTTGACCCCTAGCAACTGAAGTCAGGGGTATATAAAGGCAAAAATTACAAGGGACAGGGAAGTTTAACAAGATTTCATACATTAACAGAAAGTTATAGATTGTCTTGAGCAAATATTTTTTGAGCACTGTGTGGTGGGGCATTGAGCAAAACACCAGGTGTGTCAACACTGTGATGAACTAGTTCCTGGAGCTGGGAGTGCTGCAACAGTTTCTTGGGCTACGGACTAACAAACAAGTCTTCCTGAGCTGGGCTAGTGGCTAAGGGTCCTGCTAGTATCAAGTTGGGGCCTCTCATTCCCCACTCCTTCTAGTGAGCAGTTCTAATCTTAGAACTAAATTTCTGGTTTTATATATTCTGGGTTGTCTAGTTCTCTGCTACCAAGGGTGTGCACTGGTGAAGCTGGCTGCCATCTGGACAGGGTTACCAGGGCTCTGACAATGGCACCTGCCATGGAGCATGCCAGGACGTGTCCACAGAAGAACTGGTGTGGACAGAAGAGGCAGGCACAGCACAATAAGCCAAGGAGCGGCTGGGCAGGGTGGGGCAGACTGCCATTCCAGGTAAATGCTGAGGACCAGAGGAGCTGAGCCAGTAAGAGTCCAGGGACTGTCAGATGCAGTCCATCATCCAAGGAAATCTGCATGCCTGAGTGCTCCTGACAACCTGTCTGCTGAACTTTTGCTTCTCTCCACCTTCCCTGCCTGGCACTAGGCAACTTCGCTCTTTTTCCCCTGATTGGACAACAATCTAACAATCAGGAATGGGGGTGGGGGGTGGGGGGGGTGGGGGGCTGTGGCACGCCAGCATCAAAGGGTCTGCTGAGGAACACCAGGCAGAGGGGTCTGCGGGGGAACACCCGGCAGAGGGGTCAGAGGGTCTGCTGAGGAACACCCGGCAGAGGGGCGTGCTTCCGAGGGCGGGATCCTACAGCCACCTGCCAAGTTAGTCGCTGAGGGGTGTGGGGATTACTCATCCCAGGCATGCAGTTCCTGTTCGTATGCCCCTTTGAGTTGCTCCCAAGCATCCTTTCTGACCAGTTCAAGGGCCTTTAAGCGAGATAATAAAGGTTGGGAGAGAGAGACATCAGGATCAAACATTCCTCCTGCTTACGCCAAGGGGGCGGTCCCCCATGGAGGAGCTCAAATGGAGTGAGTTTAAATTTCCCTGGGGTGTTCTGTATCTGGAACAAGGCAAAGGGCAGTCCTTTCCACTGCTCTCTAAGGCCAATTTAGTCAAGGTCTCTTTCAATGTTCTATTCGTCCTTTCTACCTGTCCTGAACTCTGGGGTCTGTATGCACAATGTAATTTCCAATCAGTCCCCAGTTGGGTGGCCAGTCCCTGACTTACCTGGGCAACGAAGGCAGGGCCGTTGTCAGATCCATTTACCTTAAGGATGCCGAACCTTGGAAAGATTTCTTCTAGTATCTTCTTTGCCACTATATTGGCTGTCTCCTTTTTGTGGGGAAAGCCTCTACCCATCCTGAAAAGGTATCTATGAAAACTAACAAGTACTTGTTACCATATTTTGCAGGTTTGACTTCCATGAAGTCAACTTCCCAGTGTGCTCCTGGCCTATCTCCCCGTAGGTGTTTACCAGGTGTACTTATATGATGTCCAGCACTGGTTAAGGCACAAGCTTTGCAGTTTTGAACTACCTCTTGAGTGATATCTGAGAGGCTCATGACATGGTAATCAGAGTGGCGTACAATGTCCTTTAATTTCTTCGCTCCCAGATGGGGTAGTTGATATAAATTGATGACATATTGTCGTCCCTCTTTTTGGGATTGTATGGACTTCCCATCCTCTGTCTTGGCCACTCCATAGGGAGAATAGCTATGTACTATTTTTAATCTGTCCATCTGATGATGATCCTCAGCAGTATACCTGAAACTGGTCTCTCTTATATCATAATAGTCCTTGGAGCCTTTAATTTCTTGGTTAACTGCTAAAATCATGGCTCCCCAAGCTGCCTGTTTGGCTGTCATGTCAGTCATTTGGTTTCTTTTGGCCATGGCATCTTGGCCCCTTTGATGGCCGAGGCAATGTACAATGACTAGATTTTTTGGCAAATGTATGGCCTCTAGCAGACTTAAGATTTCTTCTTTAATTTTAATATCTTTTCCAGCAGAACTGAGTAGCCCCCGCTGTCTATGTATTGCCCCATGGATATGGGCTGTAGCAAACGCATACCTGCTGTCTGTGTAGATGTTGACTGCTCTCCCTTCAGCCAGCCGTAGCGCCTGAGCTAAAGCTATTAATTCAGCTTTGTGGGCGGATGTTCCTTCTGGTAGACTGCTGGCCCAGATCATACATCTTCCATCCACCACGGCTGCCCCCACCTTCTGCTTACCTTCAACCATGAAGCTGCTTCCGTCAGTGTACCAGTTTGGGACGCCAGGCCATGGTTGGTCTATAAGGTCGTGACGGGTACCTGTTTCCTCAACCAGTATGTCAGAACAGAGATGAACCGGCATGGCCTTGTCGGTCTCTGGCAGTAGAGTGGCGGGGTTAAGGATAGTGGGGGGGGGGTGCAAAGGTCACTCTTTCAGTCAAAAAGAGGCTCTGGTAGTGAGTCATGCGGGCATTAGTCATACAACGGTCAGGGGGCTGTCTGATGATACTTTCCAGGACGTGGGGGGGTACCACTATAGTCTGTTGTCCCAAGGTAAATTTATCAGCATCCTTGAGAAGTAGCGCTACAGAGGTGATGGCTTTCAGGCAAGATGGCCATCCGCTGGCAACAGGATCTAGTTTTTTTGACAGGTAAGCCACAGGTCATTTCCATGGCCCCGAGGCCTGGGTTAGGACCCCTCGTGCCACTCCTGCCATCTCCTCCACGTAGAGTGTGAAAGGTTTAGTCAAGTCTGGTAAGGCTAAGGCCGGTGCAGTGAGTAAAGCCYTTTTGATTTCTTCAAAAGCTCTCTGGTGTTCGAGGATCCATGAGAAAAATCCCTGTTTCTTTGGTGAGGGGGTAGAGTGGGGCTGCCAGGGTGGCGAATCCTGGTATCCATAGCCTACAGATCCCTGCAGTGCTAAAAAATTCTCTCACTTGTTTTGGGGTAGTAGGGATAGGGATCTGGGTTACAGTCCTTTTTCTAGCTTCTGTCAACCATCGTTTCCCTTCCTTGAGAGTGTATCCCAAGTAAGTGACTTCAGTTTGACATATCTGGGCTTTCTTTGCCGAAGCCCTGTATCCCAACTCACCCAACTCAGTCAAGAGTGTCTCAGTCCCCAGTTTGCATTCTTGCTCAGCATCAATTTACTGATGCAAAGTTATTTGAGGATTCTCTGACCTGAATGGAGCCAAATCTCGACTGAGGGCTTTGTCAAAGAGAGTTGGGGAGTTCTTGAACCCTGAGGCAAACGTGTCCAAGTTAATTGTCCAGCCTGTCATGAATCTGGGTCTCTCCATTCGAAAGCAAAAATTGACTGGCTTGCAGGGTGTGGTCTCAGGCAGAAGAACGCATCTTTCAGGTCAAGAACAGTATACCATTTTCTGTCAGGAGGGAGAGAGCTGAGCAAGTTATAAGGGTTAGGGACAATAGGATGGATGTCTTGTACCCTTTTATTAACTTCTCTYAGGTCTTGCACCGGTTGGTARTCATTAGTGCCWGGCTTCTTAACTGGCAACAGTGGGTATTCCAGGGAGATTGGCAGGGGACTAGGAGGCCTAGCCACAGAAGTCTCTGAATACGCGGTCGGATGCCTTCCCGAGCCTCCTTACTCATCGGATATTGCSGTACCCCAATGGGGGTTGGGTCAGTCGTTAAGCTTATGACAATGGGGGAAACGTACTTGACCTCCCCCATGCCTCCCGTTTCTGCCCATGCCCTAGAGAATCTTTTTAACCAGGTTTCTTTCAATGTTTTAGTCACTAGTGCTTGGGGCTCATGTAATCTATATTCTTATTCTAACTTTGTGGCCAGTATCATAGATGTGTGGGCTTGCCAACTGACTGTTGCCCCTTCTGAGGAAAAACTGATTTGAGCCTTTAGTTTTGCCAATAAGTCTCTCCCTAATAATGGCACAGGACATTCTGGGATGACAAGGAAGGAATGAGGTACTTGACCTTTTCCTAGATTGACTTTTCTGTCAGTAGTCCATGGATATGGCTTGTGACCAGTAGCTCCAATTACTACAGTCTTTTTATCTTTTAGTTTTCCTAAAGGTTGTTTTAAGACCAAAAATTCAGTTCCAGTATCAACTAGAAAGTCCGTAGGGGTCCCCTCCACAGTTAGGGTTACCCTAGGCTCGGGAGGAGGTCTGAACCCCATCTCCCCTAATCATTATCCTCCAGASTGTGAGGACTTTGGATGTTCTGGGTTTCTTCTTTGGGCAGTCTCTTGCCCAATGTCCTTTTTCTTTGCAATAAGCACATTGGTCCTTATCCAAAGGTTGCCCAGGAAGCCCTTCTGAGTTTTGGGGTTTCCTTGATCYTGTGTTGCCCAGGTACCCTGACTGCCTAGGCCTTCCTTCTCTCTTATGAGTTTCCCTGTCTCCTACTACTGTGGCCAAAATCCTGGTCAAATTTCTTTCCTGCCTTCTATCTCGTCTATCCTCTCTCTCTCTTCAGGTTCCTTCTTTTCTCTTTCTCTCTTTTCTTCCACAGTCTCTCTTTGTAATACACCTTTTCTGCCTCCTTAACTAAATCTTGTAAAGACAAGGCTTGCAGGCCTTACAGGCATTGCATCCGTCTCCTAATGTCGGAAGCGGACTGGCCAATAAAAGCCATGGCTACTGCTGCCTGCTGACCCTCGGAGGTAGGATCAAAGGGAGCATATTGTTTGTAAGCCTCCATAAGACATTCTAAAAACATAGAAGGGGGCTCCTTATCGCCCTGCAGAACTTCTCTTACCTTAGCCAGATTGGTGTGACGTCTGCCAGCCCCTGAGAACTGCCACCAGAGCCCGGCAATAGACTGTCAGCCTCTCCCTCCCTCCAATTGTATTATAATCCCAATTAGGACGATTCAAAGGGAAACCAGCATCTATTTCATTCTGGAGTTGAGTAGGTTGACCATTAGTTCCAGGCATGTTCTTTCAGGCCTCTAAAAGTATTTTTTTCTCTTTCTTCAGTTGTAAAGAGAACCTGTAAAAATTGCTGACAGTCGTCCCAAGTGGGCTGATGTGAGAACATGAGGNCTCCAATTACTACAGTCTTTTTATCTTTTAGTTTTCCTAAAGGTTGTTTTAAGACCAAAAATTCAGTTCCAGTATCAACTAGAAAGTCCGTAGGGGTCCCCTCCACAGTTAGGGTTACCCTAGGCTCGGGAGGAGGTCTGAACCCCATCTCCCCTAATCATTATCCTCCAGASTGTGAGGACTTTGGATGTTCTGGGTTTCTTCTTTGGGCAGTCTCTTGCCCAATGTCCTTTTTCTTTGCAATAAGCACATTGGTCCTTATCCAAAGGTTGCCCAGGAAGCCCTTCTGAGTTTTGGGGTTTCCTTGATCCTGTGTTGYCCAGGTACCCTGACTGCCTAGGCCTTCCTTCTCTCTTATGAGTTTCCCTGTCTCCTACTACTGTGGCCAAAATCCTGGTCAAATTTCTTTCCTGCCTTCTATCTCGTCTATCCTCTCTCTCTCTTCAGGTTCCTTCTTTTCTCTTTCTCTCTTTTCTTCCACAGTCTCTCTTTGTAATACACCTTTTCTGCCTCCTTAACTAAATCTTGTAAAGACAAGGCTTGCAGGCCTTACAGGCATTGCATCYGTCTCCTAATGTCGGAAGCGGACTGGCCRATAAAAGCCATGGCTACTGCTGCCTGCTGACCCTCGGAGGTAGGATCAAAGGGAGCATATTGTTTGTAAGCCTCCAYAAGACATTCTAAAAACATAGAAGGGGGCTCCTTATCGCCCTGCAGAACTTCTCTTACCTTAGCCAGATTGGTGKGACRTCTGCCAGCCCCTGAGAACTGCCACCAGAGCCCGGCAATAGACTGTCAGCCTCTCCCTCCCTCCAATTGTATTATAATCCCAATTAGGATGATTCAAAGGGAAACCAGCATCTATTTCATTCTGGAGTTGAGTAGGTTGACCATTAGTTCCAGGCATGTTCTTTCAGGCCTCTAAAAGTATTTTTTTCTCTTTCTTCAGTTGTAAAGAGAACCTGTAAAAATTGCTGACAGTCGTCCCAAGTGGGCTGATGTGAGAACATGAGGGATTCCACCAGACCAGTAAGGCTGGAAGGGTTATTTGAAAAAGAAGCATGGTTAGTTTTTCAGTTATATAGGCCATTCTGGAGGCTCCTCGATCTTGGGATAGATCTTAGGAGGAGCCGAGGGTCTGGTCCTGTGTGGTGGCTCATGCTCCACCTTTTTCACTTTCAAYTTCTGCTTTGAGTCTGAGAGTGCCAGGACCCAGGAGCCTGGCTTATCCTTCTGAATCCAAGGTTTAAGTTTAGATTTAAGATTCATGGTCTTCAGATTGGATATTGAAGCCCGTGGACAGAATGATTCCTATTGGATCCTCAAGAGGAGCCAGGGTCTCACTAACCATAGCTATCTGAGAATAATGAGATCTCAATTATTTCCACAAGTCAACACTCAGCAAATGYATCATATATGGATGCCACACTGATAACTGTTCCATCACTACAGCACAAGGTTTTCTTACCACTGGCCCCTTTGGATATCTGTGCCTAGATGAGTACMGAAAGTGAATCTGTAAGTGTCCTTTTTGCAATGCTTACATTCCATTCCACATCAGTCCCAGACACACACTTTCATAGCTTCTCCTATTAGATCCCTATTATTCTCAGCTATTCTTGCTTATTGGTGTAAATGAAGACACAGATTAGGTCTTTTTATTTCACAGCTGGCCCTGTACACACAGACACAACCTAATCCCCAGACCAACTTGTTGCTGGCCGGTGCAGAGTTGTAAGTGAGGTGGTAGTATCAGTAACAGGACTAGGCTGAGGGGCCGGTCATCATTTGTAAATGTTCCTAGATCAAAAGATGAGAACACAAAGCATTCTGATCTCCAAAGCTCTCTAGAGTAGCACTTAATTTACAGACAGTGCATGTAGCTCCAGACATGACCCAGTACTAAAAAAAATCGCATTCAATCTGGATCTTAGTTGATCTCAGCAACCAAATGTCTGCTCATAAGTTCTCTACTCAATATCTAATTTCATTGGGGAACTGGGTTCTCATAATGAATTGATATACCTACATATAGACTAAAAATTCAAACACACAAAGTCTTCTGAAAAAATA
>BDUI01032874.1:13885-25205 GCA_002335545.1 Apodemus speciosus | reverse complement strand
TGCTGTATATTGCTTTTACTATGTTTAGGTATGGGCCTTGAATTCCTGTTCTTTCCAAGACTTTTAGCATGAAAGGATGCTGAATTTTGTCAAATGCCTTTTCAGCATCTAATGAGATGACCATGTGGTTTTTTTCTTTTAGTTTGTTTATGTAGTGGATTACATTGATGGATTTCTGTATATTGAACCATGCCTGCATCCCTAGGATGAAGCCTACTTGATCATGGTAAATGATCCTTTTGATGTGCTCTTGGATTCGGTTGGCAAGAATTTTATTGAGTATTTTTGCATCGATATTCATACAGGAAATTGGTCTGAAGTTCTCTTTGTTGGATCTTTGTATTCTTTTAAGTGATTTTTGCAGTTCCTCCCTATTAGCGTCTATCTTTTGACCAGTATTCTCCTGAATTTCTTTAATTGATTTTTGTGTTTCCCTCGTAAGGTCTTCTAACTTTTGATCCATTTTCTTCTGTATTTCTTTAAGATATTTATTTAAGTCCTTCTTGTGTTCCTCTAACAGCATCACGACCATTGATTTTAAATCCAAATCTTGTATTTCTGGTGTGTTGGGGTATCCAGGACTTCCTATTGTTGGTGAACTGGGTTTGGATGCTGCCATGTTACCTTGATTTCTGTTAGTAATGTTCCTAAGTTTGCCTTTAGCATCACCTCAAGTTTCAACTTTTCTGTATCTTACGTAGGAACTTCTCATAAGTCTCTAAGCTCATCTTATTTCCATCATCTCTTACAAGAGAGTAAACCACACTAATTCAAACTGCAAAAAATATATGCTTACTATGGCACAGGCACTATTCTAGGTATGTAAAATTTCATAGCACATTTGCGATATATCCTTAGCATATATTAATAAATTAATTATTATTAAATGTTTGGTGAATCAAGAATAGATAAGTCTGCTGATTATGTTATCCTGCTTAATCCTCAAAGAAATATTAGTGCTATTATTATAATACTGTTACCATCCCCAAATTTCAAAATCAGGAAAATTAAGACAACAATACTATCACACTTGAAGAAGATCACACTGTTAGAGAATAATATAGAAAGAATTTAAACTTAATTCAATTTCTACTTTTTAATAAATAAATGAATGAATTCTTGCAAAATATATACTCTACCTGTCATGTACTATTATTTGCTTTATCAAGTGTGGGCTACCTCTTATTCTTCATGATTCTTACCTCAAGGTGTTTGTGAGTTCCTGGAGACAGAATCCACACTTCACTTCTCCTTCTTGTCACAACAAATTCATTTCCCACTGTTGAGCACAGACTTAGTATTCAATAAGCATTTGTTAATTGATTCAGTGCCCTAGTGAGGAAGGAAGGAGGCCTGTAACATAGTAAGCCTGCTTATTAGATTTTGTCTTGACTTCTCACCTTATACAGCATCTCTTGCTCCACCTGAAGGCAGGGTAAGAAGGAGGCTGTAAACCCACACTGGTGGTGGCAGTTTTTCACTCCTATGTGGAGAAATGTTTTATTTCTATTGTTTAGAATTGATAAGAAATCACAGCAAAAAGGTAAAAGGTCAGAGAACAACTTGTGGGAGTTGGTTCTCTCCTTGTACTATATGGGTCACAGAGATGGAATTTAAATTAAGTAAGCACCATGTTCCATGGAGTCATCTCCCTGTCCTTCCCTAGTACATATTTAATTTATTAACAGCAATGGCAAGAAGTTCAAAGATAGAAAGAAGAGTGCTAGGAGATAGTTTCCCTAAAGAGTCCTTGACAAGCTTGGAGAACGGATGCAAATGTTTCAGTTATCTTCCTGTACATCACAACTGACAAGGCTGCTCTGCTGAAATTAAGTCCAAAGAAGCCCAATGTACTGTCATATTAGAAAGCATTCCCAAGGCTTACCATCACTGACTAATGCAGAGATGCATCAAGAGGCCTTTGTTTAGTTCTTAATGTAACAAAAACATTTCAATGAAAACTGACATCTCAAAATTTAATGCTGTTCCACAAATGGGTGAGAGTTCATCACAGTTATCTTTACATTCTACTGACAATTGCCTCGGAAGAAGGCTCCAGAAGAATGCTATGTATCTTAGAAAGCACTATTACTGAAGAGTCCAAATTCACCTAGAGATAGGACTAAAATACAGTCTTATGATATACAACTGTCCTTTTAGGACCATAAACTTGAAAGAGAGAGAGAGAGAGAGAGAGAGAGAGAGAGAGAGAGAGAGAGAGAGAGAGAGAGAGAGAGAGAGAGAGAGAGAGAGAGAATAAACTTAATAAACGTAGAGATACAGGAAAATATTTTGGTATTTGTTGTTGTTGTTCACATAGCTATTAGTGTCTGATATTATTTCTCCTACAGAGCAGTGATGGGTGATTAAGATGAATTTTGATTATCAGCTTTTTCCCATGGAGTATGTTGAAACCTTTAGCAGTTTGTAGATCCATACTTTATAAAAGACCATGGCTAAATCTAAAGCTAGAAAATTCTGTTCTTGGCCAGAAATTCCTCTCCATAATAGCAACACATAATAGTCATCTGAAGAACTCTGACAAAATATCAATGAACAAGCATGACCTGAGATTATCTGAGTCAAAACTAGGAAACAGTGCCTAAAATCAGGATTTCTTGAAGACTCTCTGGGTGACCCTAATGTGAAACCACAGCCAAGAACTTCTGGTCTAGGGTAAATGTTGGCTATAATATAGTGAATTTTAACACTCTGAAATGTCTGAAGCAACAAACAAAAGAAGAGCAAAATATAACTTGTGAAAAATATTAAATATATAAAATTCAAATCCACATGCCCATAAATAAAGCCATGTGCATTTACTTATTGTCTCTGGCTGCATTCATACTGTTATGGCAGAGCTGAGTGACTATGACATAGACTAAAACATTTTCTAGTTGAAACTTAACAGACAAAAATTGCTAATGTGTGCTCTAGGTCATCTTCTTTCTAGGAGATCCAATTGTGCAGCATCTCTACTCTTGACTAGAGCAGGAATAATCACTTAGCTTTTGAGATTCCAAATCTGGGTCATATCATTGGTTGGGTTCACTGTGTGAATACCCATGTGAATAAAATTTTGAATGGGTTTTTATTTCTTTTCTGAAGGAAGTGTCCATACTGGGGTCATTATTCTCCAAATAATTAACAAGTCTTATTGCATATGTAGAATACAGAAAGTAATCTGGACTGATGGGAAATGAACAGTAATTAAAATGAGATTTTATATATATGTGAGTGTGTGTGTGTATGTATACACACACACACACACACACACACACACACACACACATATCCTTTCAAGTTCCAGATGGATTCCAGAAGAATTCAGTTCCAAAAGAGTTCTATTCTTTTCGTTGAAAATAGAAACATCTCAAAGTCTAGGCACCAGCTTAGGTGCTACCAAATATCATCATCTAGGAGAAAGTAATGACCGATTCCAATCTGATAAATTTATGGCCCAGTTAGGACTATACATGAGGAACTGCCTAGTGAATGAGTAAAATTTGGTATTTCCTATTTTAATTTAATTTCTCTTAATTGCAAAAGAATTTTTATTCCATTAAGAACACAAACAAGGAGGAAAGAGAACAGAAAACATGTAAACGTTCATGTTAAATTCTTAGTTTTGAAAGTATGTTCTCTTCAACACTAAACACACACACACACACACACACACACACACACACACGTACACATACACACACACAATAAAATGCAAGGAAAGACATGAACAGACAAATAAGTGATTATCCGTCTACGAAAAAATGACATAGCAATTGGTATGCTGCTCTCAGGAAAAAAAATTCTAATCTGTTTGACATAGCAAATTTCTTTTCAAAAATTGTATTGTATTTAGATTTTTTGTATATTCATAACGTATGATTTAGTTGATTTCATAGATTATGTGTGTAATGAAAAACTGTGATGTCAATTCAAAAGTGCTTCTAAAATATAAATACTATGATATACACATGATACTCTTGACTTACTAAACACCATCTTCTGGAACTGTGAACTTCCCAGAGAATTTAAGGGTCAAAGTAACCCCAGTTCAATGAGAAKAGCTTTGTGAGCCAGGCTCCTATATATACATATGACCATGATCTACTTACATTAATGTTTGAAGCTCCTTGGCCCACACTGTGAACCCCAGTTGTAGTTTGACCCTCTCATTTTCCAACAGTTAAACTATATTTCCTCAAAGCAATTCACTCATTTCCATAAACTAAGTCCGAATGAAAATCTACTACAAGTGAAAATTTAAAGGCCCACTCATTAAGTTCTTGGAAGATTTATGGTATGCATATGCTAAACTTTGTTACTGCTGAAGACAAGCAAAATCAGCACATGGCTCATTAAGAAAAACCAAATGCTATGTATTGTTAGCATTTTTAATTGTGGGTGGGATTTCAGACTCCACAGAATTGTCTATGTACAGAAGTTGTATACAATACAAGGTGCATTTATGCAGAAGTCCTGTTAATTGATTCTCCTAGCTCCTTGGTTCACACCTGAGAAGGACGAGAATTAAAAGTGGAAGGTATATTTCCCAAGCAGATTTGGGAGTTGAACTTATTACTTTATACTCATTTCATACATACTCGGTCATTGAGGAGAAAACAATAAGCAAAAAAACCCTTGTGAAGCCCATACCATTTTCTATTCTGATAGACAGCAAATGTTCTCTCCCGAAGGCACAGGAAGGACACATGGAGTGCAACTTGGCTACAACATATGGCGCTGAAACAGCAAGCTGATAAGTCTTTAGCAGTACTTGACAGTGGTAAGAGATCAACTATTGTCACATAAATATTAAAAAGCTCCTCTAGTACGCTGTAGGAATGAGATTATGTTTAACCATATAAATACTTTCCTGTTAATAGCAACTGAAATTGCCATCAAGTCAAGTCCAGGCAAATGCCCAGTTGGTTCAAGGCTACATTGCTGCTGTTGCTGCTAAAATCTGATGAAAGTGAGGTATTCCTTATATTCCATGCAAACTATGATGAAGCTGTAGATAACAGGATTTTCTAGAGACTACCAATATGAGTTTTGCCTAGAAAATTCTAACCTATGGAATTTCCATAAGAAATTGGATCTGGATCTGGCCCTAGATACTGAAACACAAACTGATTTATTCTAAAAGTTCTTCTTACCATATTTTAGCAATTGACCACAAGTACCCATTGATGAAATGCCATTATGATAATAACTTATCTCTCTCCTCAAGGATCTGTGTTCCTCTAGGTAAGATCAATACAAAATTTGAAAATAAAAACAGCGATATCTATGGCAATTCTAAGATCCTTATACTTTTGTAATATTTTAAGGTTATGTGTATGGTGTGAAGAACTTGGGTGTTTATTTATTGTTCAGATTATGGGTAACAACTTGATATTTCTCTAAAGCTAGAATGGAAACATAGTCCCCGAAGTGAGTGTTTAGTTTCCCTGTACATGTTGGATTTGTAACTCCCATGTTCCAAGCACACCAGCACCCACAGCTTAATAAATCAAGTAGAAATACAATTTAATTTTTTAGAGTACATCCAGTTTTCCAAAGTATAACCAGAATTTTTAGGGCAAAGGCTCCTACAGCCCTTGATGTCCCACCAGAATGAATTCCTGAAAAACCAATCAAATCAGTGAGTAATGAGAAAAGGAGATAGAGATTTATTCAATGTGTCCACAAGGGGAAGAAAGATAGTGACTTCAAATATATACTGACAAGATATTTAGATTTAAATAGGGGGATAATTAGGGCCACCAGCAAAATGATGTATACATTTGTGAGACAGACCTTGTCAAGGTACAGTCCATCTGTAACCATCTCAGCCCTAGTTCCCCTAGGTGGTCTCAAACTGTTATTACTGGAATAACAATGTAGTTATCAAGAAACTTCCTTCTGCACCAGTGAGTGCCCTCATCTTGGAAGTGTTCTCTCTTTTCAAATTTTGCTCTTCCTGGAATTCTTGTTGACTGCAGGTATAGGACAAAGGCATCTCTGTGCCTTCAACCTTGAAGAGGGGAAAGTTTTTAGAAAGATACCCTTTGGGTGATGAACATATCACTCTGTACAAGTAAATGGGTACACAAGATGAATGTAGAATTCTAGGCCTCAAGTGGATGTTCTTTTTTGGACTGTCATGTTGTTTTGCAGTGGACAGGCACCAGATCTTAGTGAGAAATAAATACAGTTATACACATGTGTGAGGAAGGTAATTGCAGGCTACAATGACCTTTGGATGCAAGTTCAAGAGAAAAAGAGTTTTGTCTATGAACCAAACAGAAAGAGCAAAGCAGTGTGTTGCATGGTTATCAGGAAGTAAAATGAGCCCTTCTGGGTTCAAATGCAGAATGTTTCTTATTTTGAGCACATCACCTGACCTTCTTATGCCTTTGTTTTCTCATACAAAACTGGGGATAACAATATAGGACATAAAGTCACTTTATAAAATTATTAGGAAAAGTGATTTATTTTTAATTTTAGTTCAATTTAAATTGATTTTTAAATTTTTCAACTCTAGAATCTATACTTATTACATTTTTTTTCTTAACCATAGAGATGCTCCTACCACTGTGAAGTCTCTCTACCCTTCTTTTATACCTGTAGACAGAAAAGTTCAAAGACTAACAGGAAAGATTTACTGTTTGCTGGATTTGAGTCCTTTGTAATAGCAAATCCTCCTGCTTAAATTCAAATGACCTAGAGAAGTGGCTACAAATGAGGAGCCAGTATTTTCAAATGACTCACCTATAATTTTATTCTGGGAGTTTTATAGGGAGTTCTCCCAAGAACAGACTCCCTTTGGACTGGCATAATTAGCAGATTACTAGTTGTTTTGACATCTGCCTCTGGTGTCTGCCCCTTCTCTGGGAAATAACTTACTTCCTAGGGCCAGACTACTGCCTGTGACAAAATGGTTAGAAATAGTGTCTGGGTAAAACTACCCTTGCCACTTTACAAGATCTCGCCAAGTGAACTGGAAATGAGGTTCTCTCCCTATCCCCACTACCCTACTCTTTTTTTAAAAAATGGGAAAAATGAAACCTGTCTTCAGATTCTCAACCCAGATGGTGTTTATTTCTTCTCCCTTGTTCTTCCCCCTCACCTCACTTAAGGGAAAAAACGAAAGTAAAAAAGCCTGATTTCTACACAGTTGAATAATGTTTACTTCTGTGGCAAGGTCAAGAAGTTTGATAGTAGCAAGTAGAAGAGAAGAGAACTCAGTGAGTCCTCCAGAATTCAACAATGGCTGCTGGGATAAATGTAACCTCCCTGGCCTTTCCACCCATGTTTGGTCTCTGGTAGTTCCAAATTTCATTTCTTTTGGAGTACAAGCCCCCAGAGGTCATGATGGTAGCTTTCAGTATAACTAGTTCCTAGCATAATCACACTAGGAATAACTCCTATTTTCTGAGTGTTGAAAATATGACAGGTTTAAAACTGGTACCTACTTAATTTAACTCTTTCAACATTTACATAAGTCCTATAAGGCAGGTACTCAGGATCAGATGCATACAGATCTGTATATCAGAGCGGTGGAATGAATTGCCTGCAGCCGTGCAGTGGGGTGGGGGAAGGGGTTCCCAAAGCACACAGGGACAACCAGACTTGCCTGTTCAGACGTCATTAGGGTACATTTGTGTTGAGGGCAAAGCCACACTTTATTAATCACTCGATTATGAGGAGTATAAACCCAAAGCCACAAAACCTATTTGTTATTATGCCTGGGAACATCAGCACTGTTCATTACAGTTTCTTTCATGAGATGGAACGTCTGTTAATTCTGAGCATGGTATGCTCTTGCAGTATGCCTAACAATGGAGAGGTGAGTTCTGAGTCCTATGTGATCATTCCAAGGTAAAGAACAGCCCTTCCACAAGACTATTCTTCATTTCCTTCAAACTAAAAGTAAAGAGAAGCATAATAGAGGAAAATTGAAAAGTGCTTTTTTAAAAAAATGAATAAATTTAGTGCTCAGGAGAGTGAGGAGGAGCTCAGCAGAACGATCTGGAGCAGACCACTGAGTTTCACAACTCAGACTCTGCCAATCTCCTCCGCAAATACCCAGGCTATTCCAAGCCTGCTTCCTCTCTGGAGCAGATGTCACCAGTCTCAGAACATCATGAAAGTAGAGGCAAAAGACCATGTGGTGACTGTTGCACATTCAGCTAGCACTATACAGTATGCAAAACACCATCACCTACATGATCTCATTTGCCCTACTTACAATGAGAGCCAAATCAAGGCAGGAATGGTCATTAGTAGTAAACTCATCTTTCATATCAGGGTCTTGGGACTTCACAAAATGAATGGATATCCCCCCCCTCCTAGATACTAAAGGGTCAGGATTTGAAACTATTTCAAGTGATTATAAATCCTTAAATTCATTAAGGACAATCTTTAAGAACAATGAATTCAACTTTTGTTTTCTGCACACTAAAAGACAGTCCACTTCCAATGAAAATATGAGAGACATGCCTAATAATGTTTCTGAGAAGGCATATACTCTACTACATATAAAAAGCACCTTTATGGGACACGTATTGCCCAGGCAAATGGCCTTTAATCTCTATCTCTGGTTTACTTTTCTTTTCTAAACTCTGATAAAACATAACTACAGACGTGTCTCTGTTGATATAGTTTTGCAAATGTGCTGAACTCAATTTACTATTAACACTGTATCTTACCTGGTTTTTTATGTTGTTTCACATATAAGTACAATTTTGTGAAATTAAAATTTTCATGTATTTACTAGTTTGCTTTTATATTGCCATGAAAAAATACTGATCAAACTAATTTGCGGGGAGAAAAGGTCTATTTGTCCTATACTTCATACCACAGTCTACTAATGGAACTCTAAGTAGGAAGGAACTGAAGCAAAAACCACAGAGCAATGCTACTTACTGACATTTTCTCCATGGCTTGCTCACTCTGCCTTCCTACTCAACCCAGAACCACCTACCAAGTGGTGGTACTGCCCACAGTGGCAGAAACCTCCCAGATAAATTATTAATCAAGAAATGGGCCTGTCTAGAAACCAATGTGATGAAGGAAATTCCTTGGTTGAGGTTTCCTCTAGGACTCTAATTTATAGCAATTTGAGAAAACTAACTGATATTGTGTTTTCTGTAGTTGATATACATACATATGCCCATACTAGAATTAACAGAGAAGTTATCCTTAGACATGTAAGGGAAAATAGATCAATATGACCTCCAATTTATTTTTTAAGAATTATGTATGTATTTCATGTATATACTCATATACATGAAATACTCATCTACTCATATACATTGTTGCTCTCTTCAGACACACCAGAAGAGAGCATCAGATCTTATTAAGGATGGTTGTGAGCCAGCATGTGGTTGCTGGGAAATGAACTTAGGACCTCTAAAAGAGCAGTCAGTGCTCTTAACCACTAAGCCATCTCTCTAGCCTTGTAAGCTTCTTTAAAAATTAAAAATAAAAGATTTATTGTGTAGCAGAGGACTGCCTTGATCAGTGGGAGATGATGAACCTAAATGTATAGAAACTAGATGCTTCAGGGAAGGAGGATGCTGGTGGGGGCAAGGTGGAGTTGGGTATGTGGATAGGGGAACACCCTCTCAAAAGCAAAGGGAGAGGGGACAAGTTTAAGAACTCAGGGAAGAAGGACCAGGAAAGGGGCAACATTGTCACTCATCCTGGAGTCTGTGGAACACTTTGCCATACATTCATGAGGGAATAATAATGTCCTGAAAGTGACACTGGCAAATAATATTTTATTACTATGAAAAATGTATGTTCCTCATGGACTGCCTTGAGTCCTCAGACCATACTTCAAAAACTTAGCCTAGCCTGGTTGGCAAATTCCAAGGTCTGGAGAACTCCTGTCTCAAAAAGCAAGGTAAATAGCTCTATAGTAACAACTTCCAGGATTGAATTCTGGCCTCAAAAGCACACAAACATCCATATGCATGCTCCTGAACACATAGGGACTCATATGCATAAATACACACCCAGATATACACATGTACAGGGAAAACATATTGATGTGAAATGAATGAATATCCAATATCACCCAAATGTGATCAAACTTGAACCACAGCAGTCTGAACCCAGAGGCCTTGCTTTTTTACCTTATACATAAAAACATGGCAATTAAATACATTAAATTGGTACCTGAAGATAAGTGCATCTCTCAACCATCCTCAGAGAACTTATTTCTGCAGTAGATGGTGACTGATACAGAGATGTACAATTGGTCAGGATGCAAAGAATAAGAAGCTACAAAATTCTCAGTCCTGAATGGAATGTCTATCACTAACCTCCCCCTTTCTCCCAAGGTTTAGGAATCCTGGTAGAGGAGGAGTAGATAGATTGTAACAAGCAGAGGTCATGCATGACTAAACAAAACTGTTTTCCTATAGTACAGTGTAGTTACCAATGTGAACCAATAGAAATTGTGACAGCATGCACAAAGCATGCACAAACTCGAATAAAAAATAATCCCAGCATTGATGTGGGCAGGGGGTGGGGGGGGTAGACAAGAAGTTCCAGCCCTAGATGAGCTATTTATAATAAAGACAGAAAGTCAGTTGTCTTTAAGGATGTGTTCCTTGATATGTCAACTACACTACAGTTATGGCCACAATCCCAAGAACGTATTGGCAGAGAAAAATTGACCTCAAGGTTTTTTGCTTTTTTTTTTAAGGCACAAAGTTGGTGGGTAGGAAAATACGTTTATCTTAGAGGATTTATGGAAGGCTGACTAGATCAAAATACATTTTATGTAACTCGAGAATAAAATAGTTTTAAAGAGGTACCATATATCTCTCTTACACACATGCACATGTTGTGCCAGGAAACTTTCATGAACCCCCAAAAGACCACAAAGGAGCTGATTCTCATGTAATCGAATTAGGGTCTCTTTATTCAAGGTCAACCTTGGGCTCTCCACCAATTGTGGAGGAAAGTGGAGCCCTGGGCTTAATTTTAGGCAACAATTTATAGAGGGAAGACAGGAGTATCTAGGCTGATAAACACTGTATTAGGGGTCATGATAGCCCTTAAAATAATTGGCTGGTGCTGGGAGCCAAATCATAGACTTAACTTCTCTTTTTCTCCTGATTGGTAGTTGTTAGGAAGTGAAGTGTAAGAGGCAGGCTTGAAACCTAGAGGTGTAGATTTGTTGTGGAATAATCTGGAACCTGGTGTTAGATACAGGTCTTGTTGGGGGAGGGGGTAGCCTGGGAACTGCTACTAGGTGCCAGTTTGCTAGTTAACTCGAGTTCAAGCTTAGGTTAGGTTTTCTAAGATGGAGTCTCAACCC
>BDUI01032860.1:13431-24660 GCA_002335545.1 Apodemus speciosus | reverse complement strand
TCTGAAAGACCTTTGAAAACAATTCTAACTCATTATTAAAGGGTGCTATGTCAATGGTGTTTGTTTAACAGTATTCCTCTATCAATGAACAAGACACATCTAGAAATAAATAGTAACAAGGAAACCCAAGCAATTCAATTATAGAGGATGATCTTTTAAATAAAATGTTGCTGGAGAATACATACATACATACATATATATATATATATATATGTATTCTCCATATATATCCCCATATATATGTATGCATATATATATACATATATATATGTGTGTGTTTGTGCATATGTGTGTTTGTGTGTATGTGTGTATRAGAAAAATGAGGAAAAATTAAACATGAAACCTTGCCTTGAAATATTTATTTATTTATTCTATCTCAAAAATTTATAGATTGCATGTGAAACGGTAGACTTTAATAAAAGGTAGAAACTATAAAATTCTCACAGTAGGGATTCTTGACAAACGTCCATTTTATGCCCTAGGCACACTAATTAGTAGTTAGCAATATCTAGATACAAAGTTTGGCTGATCATCTTGTGTCAACAATACTGTTGAGAAGAAACAATATTCTTGAAATAAAAGTGATAGAAGCAGCTATTTGATTTTCAGACAGTGATTTTTTAGATGGTTTCCACAGCATGAATTATAAAATAAAATAGAAACTATGCAATGGATTTTCACAAAAATAGAATATCTATATTATTTAAAAGACACTGRTAAGTAAAAACACAATACACAAAATACAAATAAATTGCAGAGAGATATTCCCACGCTAGTTTATCAGTCAAAGCAACTCCATCTTCAATAATTAAATACTTTTCATAATGCAATGGTGTAAGGATTTCTATAAATACTAAATGAAGTACGTGAATGACCAATGAGCATAATACACTGTACTCAGTRATATTTTTCTGTAAAAAGCATCACATTTTATGAGAAAAAGTGGTCAGATGAATTACTGGGTATCATAAATGCATCACCTAGATTACTCAACAGTGGTGATAATAATGCAGTACCATAGGATTATTCTGTGAACACTCTACTGGTACCTTACATATTTAAAGAAACACCTTTGTGTATTTTACGAAAGAATTTAGTAATATTCTTATAATTCAAAACTAGAAAAAAGTAATTAGAGAATACATAAATGAATCCTGGACACTATTCACCAATAACTACTGATTCAAACATCGATATACCTGAATCTCAAAAAACAAAACAACAAAAAACTGCTCACTAAGTGCATATGCAGGTTTTAAAAGTGCAAAATGTAGAACTGTGATTAAAAATTCTTAATGAAATTAGTTTAATGTTGCAGGGTTCTCTGAGTAGCTCACTGGGTTGTCTTTTCAGTAGGAGCTGGTCTCGCATTTACATCTATTACTTTCAATATTTAAGTGGGTATTTTTATTCCTCCTTTAAATTCCCATTTTGACACAAACACTGTAGACTTTGGTTTTATAATGTTAATGATATCTTAATTTACCTTTCATTATATTCATACAGTAACAAGTACCAATGTCCTTCAGGTTCAATTCTTTCTTTGCAAAATGATTAATGCTAATTAGGATATAAAATAACCCATTTAAAACTGAATTTCTCATTTTTACTATTTGCTTTCTCATTGGGAATAATAGATCAACTTTTCGTCATCTCTATTGTTTCAAAATGATTTGTTTTTTTCAAGATTATTCTATAATTGCATTTCCTCATTTCTTTTCCCTCCTAACTCGCCAACATACCACATTCTCTCTTTCTCATTCATGCCCTCTTTCTCACTAATTGTACCAAATATTCCTGTATATACATATATATTCCTACACAATCTCAGTGTGATAATGATATTTTGTATATTTTTTGGGGGAGGACCAACCATTTGGTTCACAGCAACCATATATTAYGCTTTTATCTRCAGAAGGCTATTTCTCTATCTYTCACCTTTCTTTAGTTGCCTGTAGCTTTYTGTGTGAGTTTGAGGCCTCAAGGGCTTTCCCACATCTATTTTATCATGTCTATTGTTGATCTTGTTCACTTCATGTGTAGGCAGTCCTGTTGGTAAGACTTCATTGATACAGCTTCTAACATTNACCAATGTCCTTCAGGTTCAATTCTTTCTTTGCAAAATGATTAATGCTAATTAGGATATAAAATAACCCATTTAAAACTGAATTTCTCATTTTTACTATTTGCTTTCTCATTGGGAATAATAGATCAACTTTTCGTCATCTCTATTGTTTCAAAATGATTTGTTTTTTCAAGATTATTCTATAATTGCATTTCCTCATTTCTTTTCCCTCCTAACTCACCAACATACTACATTCTCTCTTTCTCATTCATGCCCTCTTTCTCACTAATTGTACCAAATATTCCTGTATATACATATATATTCCTACACAATCTCAGTGTGATAATGATATTTTGTATATTTTTTGGGGGAGGACCAACCATTTGGTTCACAGCAACCATATATTAYGCTTTTATCTRCAGAAGGCTATTTCTCTATCTYTCACCTTTCTTTAGTTGCCTGTAGCTTTYTGTGTGAGTTTGAGGCCTCAAGGGCTTTCCCACATCTATTTTATCATGTCTATTGTTGATCTTGTTCACTTCATGTGTAGGCAGTCCTGTTGGTAAGACTTCATTGATACAGCTTCTAACATTMCTAGGAGACACACTCTCACTGAAAACTCTCTAGTTYTCTAGTTCTTACAATAGTTCYACCCCTTTCAAGCAGCGTTTCTTGAGCCAATATGGGAGTTGTTTCTTAGAGGTATCTATTGGGACTGGACTTTATAGTTCTGAATATGTGGAAAAGTTGGGGGAAGAATTCAGGGTCCTGAAGGGGATATTGACTCCACAAGAAAACCAACAGTGTCAACTAACCTGGAAGCATTCCAAAGATTGAACCACCAACCACAGTGCAAGCATGGGCTGGATCTAGGCCTCTCATACATATGTAGCAGATTTGCAGCTCAGTCTTCATATGGGTCCAATGACAACTGAAGGGGTGGCTGTTCCTGACTCTGTTGCCTGCCTGTGTATTCTATTCCCCTAACTGGCCTTCCTTGTCTGGCCTCAGTGGGAGAGGATGCAACTAGTCTTGCATTGACTTGATATGCCAGGGTGAGCTGATAGCAACGGAGTCCTCACCCTTCTCAGAGAAGGAGAGGTGGAGTTAAGGGAGGGGCTGTGTGAGGARAGATGTTTTGGGGGCTGAGATTGCAAAGTAACATGAATAAATAAATTAATGTAATAAATAAATTCTTTCCACCCCAACAGGTTTTTCAAAAAAATTATTTCATTATAAAAAGAGTAGCCCAACTAATACATAAGTTAACATTAAATCATTTACTAAAACATGTATCATGTAATACCACAACCATATTTAGTACACATTCTATCTCATATAGCTATAAAGTAATGCAGTACATATTTAACATTATTAGCAATTAACAAAGTTGTAATTCACCAGACACCTAATATTCCTGGTAATGCATGAATAAACATATTACATTCTGTGTACAACACTTAAGATAGTCATGTATTAAACTCAGAATTTCACAGAAGCCAGCATACTCCTGGTATTAAATGTTACCCTTAACTTATGCATTATTAGCATAGTTTTATTAATTAAAWTTATTATTTCCTCTTCTGTCTTTGTGTCACCTGTTCTCTTCAAATCTCCCTCAGGGTCTTCTGATGGTGTTTGCACATAGATCAAACTACCACTGTTGATTCATGTGAACTGAACTGCTGATCTCCTGACAATGCAGAGTTGACCTGCTACAAAGAACTTATTTTCTAAACAGATCCACATTCTCCTTTCCCCTATTAAACTTTCCTTTCTACTATCTCTGGTGAGTGGTGGGCTACACTTATTAAAAATAGATTTTGAAAAATATACACTTACATCCTCCTTACTAGAATTCTGACTTCTACAGATATTTAACTAAAACTATCTAAATTTTCAAGACTATCCAAGAAACCATGCAGCATTTGTGTTTCTGATAGGATTATCTCACTCAGAATGACTATTTGCATAAACTGAGAATTTCTTAAGTTTATTTTTGTTACAGCTAAATAATATTTCATGTTGTTTATATACCAGAGTTGTATTACCTATCAATCAGCTGATGGATATCTAGTTTGTATTCATCCCCTGCCTATCATGAATGGAGAAGCAATCAGCCTGATTGAGAAAGTTGTTCTTTGTGAATATGGCCAGGAGTGTTATAGATGTAATTCAGGCTGGATAGTATAATTGGGGCCAAACTATGTATTTGGCTAGACAAATAGCCATGGGGCAGAACCTGATACCATTAATGGACACAGTGAAAAWCTGCTCAGTTAGATCCTATATTTGTTCCCATAGATTAGTGCTTCTCTCAACAATCATAAATATGCTTTGGTTTTTTTTAATAGTAGATGGTGATAAATAAAGAGATTAATAACTGCCAAGTGTACAAAAGTTAGGAGACTCTGAACTTGTCATATATAAATGTGGCATAACACCTTCTTTCATCAACAATCAGAGATCATTCTAGAAGAAGTTATTATGGAGAAAGATTGTTTTAAGGGGAAAGCATGTTTTCTAGAGGTGACAGGATGGCAGGACTATTGCACACATGAACTCACAGTGGCTGTGGTACCACGGTCAAGAACTGTACAAGATCAAGCCAGACAAAATTCACAGCATGGTAGACAGAAAAAGTAGAGATTTCCAACATTAGCTGAGGAGCTATGGGAAGGTKCTRTCTGCTAGAGAAAGGAGGTTCAGTTTTCTTGAGGAATGTGGTCTCTGTGAGGCWTTTTATGTTCCAGTAGATGGTCTTATACAAAGGTGTAGTGCTAAAGGACTCAGTGGGTTTAAAAGCAAAGCATATAAAATTAGAAGGAAAAGGTTGTAGGGGCTATAAAGAGTAGGAAAAGGAATTATAAGTTATTCTATGATTAAAGAAAGAAATATCAGCAACTATTAYTGAGCCTGTAAAAGTATCACTAGTAAAGAAAATTATTGTAGAAACTGAATGTTCACAGATGTAGGAGCAGTTTAAACAGTGAAAGTCTGAACAGGTAGAATCAAAACCCAAATCGCAGTGGGTGGGATAATTATGCCTCTAATGCCAACATTCAGGAGGCAGAGGTTTGGCAATCTTGTCTACACAGTGAGTTCTAGGCTAGCTATAGCCGTGTACTGAAACACTGCTACAAAGTARAAAATAATAATAATAGCAGGCTYGCTGGGAGTCTATTAATCTKAGAATGCTTGACTGCCCAAGTGAGACTGASAGAACAGCTGGTAGAATTRTSCAGTGAAACTGACCCTTAGGAAGCTGTTGTCTCTGTGTATCAGCTGCYCACAAGCTGCCAAATRCARTGCCTACAGAGGACCAATCTCATGCTGTCATCAGGGACAGTGCAGAAGAGGCTAAGGACAAGATGAGGHCCAAGGCATCTTTCTGTCACTTTATCAAAGTGAGAATTTTCCCAAGGAAAGAGTTTCAGCTTCTTTTCAGTCTTCAGCCTCATGCAGAGTTTGTGTTTTCTGTCTCTATTCTTAAAATGCACAAAAAGAGAATTTTCTGGAAACTAGTTCCCTCTCTTTTCTCAACTAACAACACTCATTTTAATATATTGTTTACTATATAGTAATTTRCAGAAACAAAATATCAATCAGTCTATTAGWGATCYTCTCAACTACAAATCTGAATGTAGTTAGCCACCCCAAGTATCTTTGCAATTCTGAAATATATTAGTGACCCAAACATGTACTTTAAATCACTTACCAGATATGGAATATCTAAGAAAGTGAACATACGAAAAACTAATTGAAAAAGAGTAGGTAAGGAGAAAGCCCTTTATAAAGGTCCACTACAGCAAACAGACTTCGATTCTTTTGTTATAGATCCAGACATAAGGTAACTACATTATAATGTAGCTGCAACTTTAATGGTTTGAGGATTAATTTATTGYCATTATGAAATGTTTTATTAATGCATTACTATTATCCAAGTGTCCTTTATTTGTGCTCTAAGCAGCATTGACAATTTGTTTGTTTCCTTGATATCATTAAGAAGGGAGTAAGATGGAATCATGACATAGATATTTGCTTTTTATTAATGACTGAGTCTATTTTGTTAAAAAAAAAAAGTCAGAAGGCCAGGGGGTGGTGGCACACGCCTTTAATCCCAGCACTTGAGAGGCAGAGGCAGGCAGATTTCTGAGTTCAAGGCCAGCCTGGTCTACAGAGTGAGTTYCAGGACAGCCAGGACTACACAGAGAAACCCTGTCTCAAAAAACAACAACAACAAAAGGACAGAAAATATCCATTTTATTGCATCTCACTGATCTCTTCTGGAAGCTATATTTAATTTATAGTGTCAATGATAGTTTTATGATGTATAAAACTCATGTGTTGCAGGATATCACCAAGGAGGCAGAAGAAAAAGATGGCTAAAGTGATATTTCATTAAAATGTACTTTTAAAGGAATGACAAAAAGAACTGATAATCAAGATCATAGTATTTCAAGATATATGATAGATGATAGAGAGATAGATGATAGATAGATAGATAGATAGATAGATAGATAGATAGATAGATAGATGATAGATAACCTCCATTTCAAAACAAATTCTAGTCATTAGTATATGATTAATAGAACAACTAAATATAAACAGACAACTTGATTGGAGCAAGAGAAGTATTAAAGAAATAAACCAGACATAAGTTTTTAAGAAACAATATAAAAATATTGACTATGTATACTGCCTTACCAAATATGTGAAAACAACTTGCTGAGACAATACTGTAGCCAAAAGTACCTTGTGTCCATGTCACTTGGTTTTATGGATAGTACTGTCTATAAACTGTTATTAAATATATGTATACAGATGGAGATAAAAAGAGACAGGTACAATAGAAATGRCATATAAAGAAAAAAGATTTAACATATGACCATGGTTTCTGAAAAGATGGAAATACATGGCAGCCTTGTTTGGAGGTCATGAGCTGAGATGGTAAAGCATGCTTTGGYAAGAACTTTATATTTCACATACCCTGCAGAACTGTAGCATGGGTCATCAGGCTATTGCTTCTTAGTTTTACCTTCTTTTATCCTTATCTCCRTGTTTCTTCTCCGTATTATAACCTGAAGTCCAACAAACAAATTATATGCATCATAGTAGGAAATAGTAGTTAACACAGTAAGAAAATATTGCCAATTACAAATAGACATGTTAGATATTTAGTTTCTGTAAGCCACTATCCACTTAACAACACATTGAAATGAATGTTGTTATTTGAGAAAACAGGGAACTAATATCTTGCTATTGTCTATAATGTTAACTGTTATAGGAAAACCAGGGATGGGAAAATGGTGAATAAAAGAAAAGCAAAAGAAKATGAAAAGACATACAGAGGTGAGAGTAGATCATGGCATGAAAATCTGAAGACAGGTAATTGCAATGTGGATGCAAAGTACAAAAATAAGAACTAAAGAATTTTTGGCATTATATAGTATTTTTTATTTTCTATATTTCTTGTTTACSTTCCAAACGCTTTCCCCTTACCCCATCCCCCCTCACCATATGTCTCATAAGTCCTCTTCCTTCCACCCATCCCCCATTTCTCTGTTCTGGTACTCTCCTACAATACTATATATATGCACATTTATGTATATATACATATATATATCACAATCATATATATCATGAAATATATATCACAAATCATCACAATATATATGACATTGTTATATATACACAAAACATGTATACACACAAAACTATATGTGTGTGTATTCATCTCTTCCTGTGATTTAAGCACTGCACACTTTTGAGATCTTTGCTGTGAATTATTAGCTATTCCTCCCAAATGCTGTGCAACATAAGGTCAGTGTTCTCATAATTTTAACAGTACAGAAGCTAAGATAAAGAAAGATCAAATGGTTTATATAATGTGGTCCACAAATCTGTGCAGCGATTTCCAGCTCYACTCAAGAACTCCCTTTCTTTCTCTCAGGCTCATTGTGTCACAATTAATGTACAAMATGGATATATATTCTCCAGTGAGGAATGTGATTACTTTATAAAGATATGTATCTGGAAATGATTACTTTAATCAAATTACAAAACAATTACCTTAGTTACCTGTATTGATGAGAACTTTTATCTTCTCTTCAATTACTTTAAGTGTAATCCAGTACTCCTCATAGCCATCATTAACACYTCCAATTTGTTTATAATTGAACCTTATATTCTTTAACCAAACTCCTCATGTCCCCCAGGTYACCACCAGTCTCTGGTTACCACAATCCTACATTTTGTTTCCATGAGTTATACTTTCATAGAGTCYGCATATAATTGAGGTCAGGTATGATTTTTGTGTTCAATATCCAGCTTATTTTATTTAGTATAGTATGTAAAGTTCCCCCTTTGTTGAATTAGATTCTTTTCTTATAAAATACAACCTGATTAGAATTTCCTCTTCCTATCCTCCTCTCAATTCCACCTCTGTTCCTCTCCCATAAAGATCCACTTCCTTTCTGTCTCTGATTAGTGAAGAACAGGGTTCAAAGGGATAACAACAAAATAAAATGCAATAAGATAAAGCAAAACCCATCACATTGAAGTTGTACAACCCAAACGAATAGAAGGAAAAGATCTCAAGAGAAAGCACAAGAATCAGAGACACACATGTTCACATACTCAACTGGAAGCTGAGGACCTAGAGCAGACTTGTGTAGTTCCTGTGTTTGCTGCTTCAATCTCTGAGTTCATATGAGCTTTGCCCCATTACTTTAGAAGGCCTTATTTTTCTGGTGTGCTCTATCACATCAGGTTCCTTGAGCACTGAGGGGAAGGATTTGGTGGAGAAATCCTATTTAGAGTTATAGGTTTTGAGATTTCTCTTTGTGTAATGTCTGGCTGTGRGTATTTGCTCCCATCTGCTACAAGACAAAGTTTCTCTGATAATGGCTGAATAAGACAGTGATTAGTATATATAAAATAATATCATGACAAGCCATTTTATTATTTTTTTAAAAAAATTTAAGTCATTTCATCACTATATTTTAAAGGCTAGAAATATCTCTTTTCATCTGAAGTTCTCTATCTGTTTAGTCTCTGTGATTCTGGGTCACTCAAGCAATGTTAGGTWTGATTTCCATCTTGTGGAGTGGGCCTAATTTCAAATTAGATATTGCTTGGCTATTTCCACATTTTTTAGGCCACTACTGATTGTCCTAGCATATTTTGTAGGAAAGACAGACTGTAGGCCAAAGRGTTTGTGGCTGGGTTTGTGTTTACATTTCTTTGTTTTGGTAGGCTGTGAAGTACCTTCTTGTACCAAAGATTCCTGAACATATGAGGATTCTATGTAGGTGCCAGCTGTATCTCTCCATTTAACAGTTGTATTGGTAGTTGTAGTGAGTCTATCTTCAGCATTGCGGTCTTGTTGTCAGATTGCAGAGCACAAGTTATCATTTTGGCAACAGCCTGGGTTGTCTGGGTATTTCCACGAGGCCCATTTAACCAATAATTCAATTGGAATTGGGTTCAATTCCAGTACATGAARCTTTCTTTGGTGAAAAGAAATGGCCAGTTGGAATTGTATCTCTCCTGCTGTTTGAAGATGTCATCAGGATTGTTCGCATATATTTTACCAAGTGTCAACTGCACTAGCTTTTCATACTAACCCTTAAATGATTCTCAATAAAATAGAACTACAGATAAACAGATCAAGAAGTGTTGTTACATTGAACTGAAAAGCACAGGAAAGGACACAATAAAGAAAATGAAAAGGTAATCTAGAAAATGGTAGAAAATATTTGCAAATGCCATAACTCCACCCAAAATATGGGAGGAGCTCATTCAACTCATCAGCAAAAGTAGAACTAAGACAGGTCTGTCCTGTTTCTATTCTAGGCTCTCACTAACCTCAGTATTGTTGACTACTGGCAAGATGTCTGCTCACTTCTCCAGGAGTTTGTATAAATTAAGTTAGGCATAAAATAACTTTGATAATTTAAGTTTTCCTCTAATTAGAATCTCTCAGGAGTGAACTGGTAGCATATTCTTAGCAAGCTTAATGCTCCTGTTTAACATTTATATAAGATTTCGATTACAGAAAATATTTCTTGCTTCTGTTGACATTTTGACATGGGTTTAAGCAGTTATGGGAGGGATTATCTCTGCTCTGAAACTATGACAAAGACTTCTGCTAATTGCACAGGAAAATTAACACATTTTTAGCATTATGCTGTCTTAATACTTTCACTGCTTTCATTTGAAGCAATTCAAAAGATTAGCTAATACTGAATAAAAACAGACCTTAAATAACTCTGTCCATATAGATGATCCCCTTATGGGATTGGTTTCGGTTCTTCTGGTACATTTAGTCATTACTTTCATTGTGACACTTTTCAACCTTCAGCAAAGTTTAAATAAATGCATTTGATGAAAATATTAGGTTCAAGTCAATTTTGACATTAATGATTTTTTTATCATAAACATTTTTTAAAATATTTATCTTTTTTTTTACAGCTCAGTCATTATCACCTGCTTGCTCCACCCTCTGAAAGTTCATCATCCCTTGCCTCCTTCCAGTGTCTCCAAGAGGATGTCCACATCCCCACACCCCACGCCATGCCTCACCCCATCCTGCCAGACCTCCCAACTCTCTGTGGCCTCAAGGGTTTAGGTGCATCTTCTCTCACTGAGGCTAGACCCGGCAATTCTCGGCAGTTTCATGTTAGCGAATGTATGCTGTATGGTTGGTGGCTCMGTTTTCTTAGAGACCTCAGGAGACAGCTGGYCTTCCTATATGGTCACCCTCCTCCTCAGTTTCTTCCAGTCTTTCCCTAATTCAAACACAGAGGTCACCAATTTCAGTCCATTGGTTGGGTGTAAGTATCTGCATCTGTCTCAGTCAGCTGCTTGTTGGGACTATGAGAGTACAGCCATGCTAGGTTCCTGTCTGTAAGGACATAGTAATAGTGTCAGGCCTTGGAGACCCCCTAGAGCTGTATCTCAAGTTGAGCTGGTCACTGGACCTCCTTTCCCTCAGTTTCTTCTCCGTTTTAGTCCCTGCAGTTCTTTTATACAGGAACAATTYTGGGTAAGAGCTTTTGACATGGGATGGCAGGCAACCCCATCCCTCCGCTTAATGCTCTGTCTTCCTACTGGAGGTGTAAGGTGTAAGTTCCCTCTCCCCACTGTTAGGCATTTAATCT
>BDUI01032856.1:0-29740 GCA_002335545.1 Apodemus speciosus | reverse complement strand
CAAATACATACCAGAAGTAAAAGGACTTAGTACATTTTCAAAGGATGGCATAGAAAAAGACATCCATGGCCAAGAGCAACACCAGAGAAAGTGTGTGAATAACTGGCTTTCTAATGGCCCCAGGTAATTTGAGCAAGTCACAGCCAGTTTAGTTCAGCTTGATCCAGTCTTGGGCAGCCGGSTATGTTGGARCTGGCTCCAACAGATTTGGTTTGGCTGAGGCCAGCTTGAATCAATTAGATCTGGTTGCTGCCAGTTGGCACCAGTCTGAACTGGACTGATCCCACTTTAAATACTACCAGTCTCTTCTGGTTGACTTGCTTTCCAGCCTTCGCCTTGGGACGATRGGTTGAAATGCTCTTGGGTTGCCCACTTGTGGGGCTTTGTTTGTTTGGGACCCTTGTCGGGGAGGGAGTGTGAACAGGTAAATGACCCTGTAGGGTCTGACCCTCTGGTCTCCATCAGCTGGAGGACCTCAGCTGGCCAGCTCCCACTTGGATGATTGCCAGTTCCCCACTCTCCATTCCTGCTGCCCCCTGCCCCTCCCTGTGCAATTCCCCTGCCGCCTGCTCGCCCCTTACTGTACCCATTTGAGTTCCTGAGTATCCCTCTCTTTCTTTTAGAATGAGCAAACTGGGAGCTGTCCCCTGTGACAGCGGTGCTTGTCAGGGATGGCCGGGCTGATGGGTGGGTGGTGTCGCCCGGTGTGTGTTACTCACATTGTTCCTAGACCCTGAAACAGATGTGACATGCACTACTACTCTGGTGATTCAACGAAGCATTGATGTTGATGCGTGTCAAGGGTGTGTGGGGGGGAGGTGGGTACAAAGGGCAGGCTCTGGCTAATGGGATGCCACATTGCATTACTGTCCTGCAGGAACCAGGCTCCCTTAGACAATAACAAGGGCGAGGGAATGAAGTCCAAATAGGCCCCAAACAGGACAGGGGCAGACTCCAGCTGTGGGGCTCCGTGCCCAGAGGGGCTGGGTTTGAGATGAAGCCATGGGACTGAGCAGACCAGGATCCGTTGGAAATCCAGCTCCGTGATGCTTGGAGGTTGACAATCACTAGCCACTCCTGCTTCCTGTGGGTGTCATGCCTGAGTGAGTACTRGAGATACTAGCTAGAGGACGGGGCCATCTCACTGGACATCCTAACCTTACAGCTGGAAGACACACGTCTAATGCATTGTTCAGATCTTGGAAAGGTTTGGCAACTGGGACACGGGTCCTCCTGACATAGAAAGAGGCCAGGGAGAGGGTCCTCTTTCCGTCATAACTTAGAATTTTCCTCTGTGTCTACAGCCAAGTGCTTTGGAAGAGGCTGGTAGAGGCCTGGCCTAGACCTCACTGTACTATTTCTTGCTCTGCTGCCTTTGCCTACCGTTAAGCAGACAGCGCAGGACTCTCAGGAACAGCATTTACACACACACACACACACACACACACACACACGCACGCACGCACGCACGCACGCACGCACGCACGCACACACCACGTGGGTTCCAGTTCTGGCTCCTAGGTGGGTGGGCGGGGTCATGCAAATCCACAAGGGTCCTCTCCTTGGCCTGCGTCATAGTCTGCTTTGCACTAAAGCTCAAGGTTGACTCCAACTGAACTGCTGGCTAACATGCCTACTGAGTGCCAACCGCACTGAGTGTACCTGTGCCTATGGACTAATGGTGCCCACAGTGTCTGTGTTTAGGGACCTGGCGAGCCTGGGGATTGATATACATGGAGAAACCTGTGCCTAGAGATTTAGAGGGGCTGCTGGGCCCAGGAACCAGCCTTTTTATTTTATTATTATTTTTTTTTTNGTCCTGCCTGGGATCCGGGCACAGGCTGCACAGACCTCAGGGCGAGTTGGTAGCCCGGAAGGTGAGCTCAGCGACCACCCGCCAATCCGATCCGAGGCAAGGTGTCTGCCTGGATCAAGGACCCGGGCCAGAGTCCCCAGACCCTGAGCCAGTTGGTGTCCACTCAGGTCGGGGACCGCTTGCAGCTCTCGCCAACTATTTTAATAAGTCTTTCTTATAACAATCTCCTTATCATGTGCTATATGATGTCTCATTGTAATTTTAATTCTCATTTCTCTGATGAATAGGGACATTGGGCATTAATTTATAAGTCTGTTAGTCATTTCTATGTATTCTTTTGCAAAATATCTAGTTCTGCTGTTCATTTTTAATCAGAATGTTTTCCTGAGATCTTTAAGTACCACATGCATACATAGCAACTCCCAATCTATATAGTTTACAAATGTTCTCTCCCATTCTATAGTTTATCTTTACCATGTTGACTGTTCAGCATGTAGAAGCCTTTTAACATTGTGAAATTTCTATTTTTGCTTTTGTGATATATGTTCTTCCAACAGTCCCATTCATGTCTCGCCAATCCCTGGCAGTTTGAGGTATTGAATGCAATCTCCTCCCTTGAATGAAGTCTTCTCCACTGTAGGTAAACATTCTACCAATATAGGCAAACATTTTATCCTATATCCCAACCTCCAATCTGATTTTGAAGCTCTGAAAATAATGAATATTTTTAAGCCATGGCCACATCCTTTTACATCCAGCAAGTATTGGAGTGTTCCTCTTTGCCCATTGCTAAGCCTGGCTTCCCCTGGATTGTTTGGGAGTTCTTATCTTTACAACTCTTCACACACCCTACTCTATCCAAATCTCATCATTGCCTAAGGATGCCGCCCACTTTTCCTATCTGTTTCCTATTAAGGGTTACTTTTGGTCTGAAACATCATGACCAAACTCAAGTTATGTAGAGAGGGATTTATTTGATTTATACTTCCACATCATAGTCCACCCCTGAGAGAAGTAAGAGCAGAAACCTAAAGGTAGGAGCTGACATAGAAGCAATAGAAGAATGACACTTACTGGATGGCCCCTCATGGCTTCTTCAGCCTGCTTTCTTATAGAATTCAAGGGCACCTGCCCAGGGGTGACACTACCCACAGTGTGCTGGATATTCTTACATTAATCATTAATCATTAATCAAGAAAATGAAGCACAGGCTTGCCCACAGGTAAATCTGATGGGAGCATTTTCTCAATTGAGGTTCACTCCACTGATGACTCTAGCTTGTCTCAAGTAGACACAAAACTAGCCAGCACAGCCTTTGTCCATCTGCCTTCCTTACATTGCATTAGTATTTGCTTCTATTGAACTGATTCACTTTCTAAGACAAAGCCTTAAAGTTCATGGCTATGAAACTGTACTTTAGTATTACATGCAAATTATTTCCTAGGCGATATTCTTACCTAATGAGCTTATTTAAACTGTTTTATCCTAAGTGAATAATGTGTGTCTCATTTCATCTACATTTCTAGCATAAGGCTCAGTGATGTGTTGTGCATAGTAGGCACTTATTAAATCTTCAGGAGATTACAATTTAGTAGCTGCCAAACAAGTTCTCTAAAAAGAATTATTTGAATTTCTTAGAAATACTCTGCCAATCCTGACCTAGAGTACTGATGTGTCTAAGAATGTCAAGCAGAGTAGCCTCAATGTATAAAATATGATCACAATGATTTTGATATTAGCACACAGGAGACCTGGATAAGTTAATCTATCTCTGCCATAACTTTGCTCCAGAACTCACTATTTATTCCAAGCTCAGTAAAAGAAAGAACCAAGTATATATCCAGGCTCTTTCAAATAAGCTCAATTCTACCAAAGCATCAGCCAATCACAGTCCAAGGAAGTTGCCTGGTCCAATCAGAATGTTATAGTCTTGCTTACTCAAACCTTGTGTAAGAGTGGTTACACCTGGTCTCTTGCCCACTCAGTTCATTCTTGTTTGGAACCTCACACTGTATTTATCATCATCCTTCCACGAATTTCTTCAATTTTGTGCTTTTCTTTGAGCTGCATTTATCTACAAGTCAAGCTAGAAATGGTTTCTTATAGAGGTTTTTGTCGGTCATACTATTTGTGGTTTGATATCTATCTATCTATCTATCTATCTATCTATCTATCTATCTATCTGTCTATCTATCTACCTATTCTATTACAATTTCTATTTCCAATCAGCACTTCCTCAACCATAAACTTAGTATGTCTTCTTGAAAACATATTTATATATTGTCTTCCCATGAGACCTCACAGAATTCAGTGTTGCCTGAGCAAAGTACATGGGTTACTAATTTCTTTCTAACTGGGAGTTAACTTGGATTATTGAAAATCTGTCCTAAAACAACTGAAACAATTTTGGGTCAAGTTTAAAGAAATATGAGGAGAATCATATCTTTCTGGCTTAACTAAGGGTTTGTCATGCTATTCAGGTAATTATTCTGAACTTCAAAGCCAAGGTCATGAAATTAGCACAGAGCTGACTAGAGATCAGAAAGCTTGGGTTCTTATTTCCCTCTTCTTCTTTATTGAGGGATTTGACTTGAAGAAAGTCAGTTCCTATGCTTAAAAGAAATGATGAATAAACAAGATAGGCTTTAACCCCAAATCAAAAATAATATGAATTGTCTGAGTATTGTTGAGGTCCATGGTCAAGATGAAGTTCACATATTCACTCGGGTAGCTCCCTGATGATCTCTTTTTAATGTATTTCCTCAGTTTCAATATTATGAAAAACTAAAACGAATAATAATAAAAAACTCATATATCACCATACCAAATTAATAATGTTCACATTTTCCCCACTCACTTTCAGTAGCTCTGTTTTATTAAAGGAAGAAAACATTAGCAACACAGTTAATGCCTCCTNTTTATACATACATATACACATACACATACACATACACATACACATACACATACACATACACATACACATACACATACACATACACATACATATACAGTGATCGATGCTCATACTTATATAAATTCTAAATCTATTTTGCTATTTTTTTGCTGTAACTCTAAATCCTTTGCATATGATAATATATATGATTTCAATATAAATTACTTTTGTTTCACATTTATAATAAAGTTGGTTCACTAAATTTCTTTTCTCAAATTTGGACAACAGAAGCCATATCACCTGTGAAGGGACATAATGAAATACTCTAGCACATGTTAATGTTTCATGCTTATTTAATGTAATATGTGGATATAACTCTGGTTCACAATATGCATATTTGTTCTGTACTTTGTGTTATTTAGGGTTACTATTGCTGTGATGAAACACCATGACCAAAAGCAAATTGAGGGAGGAAAGGTCTATTTGGCTTGTACTTCCACATCGAAGGAAATCAGGACATGAACTCAAACAGGGCAGAGATGTGGAGGAAGGAGCTGATGCAGAGGCCATAGAAGAGTGCTGCTTACTGGCTTGCTTCCCCAAGCTTGCTTAGCCTGCATTCTTATAGAACCCAAGATGACCAGCCCAGGGATAGCACCACCCACAATGGGCTTGGCCCTGCCCTATCAGTGCCTAATTAAGAAAATGTCTTACAGCTGGATCTTATTGCAGCATTTTCTCAATTGATATTCCCTTCATTCAGATAGTTCTAGCTTATGTCAACTTAACATAAGATCAGCCAGCACATGCTGTATCATAAGATATCAAAATATTATAGATTTTTAAATATTTATATGTTATAAAGTATTTAGAAATCTAATTGATTTCATAACAAACTTAGTTGCAAATTTGCATCTACTTACATAATATGTTTATTTTACTTGTATGGTTATATGGCATATGAAGAACATATACCATAGGTATATTCATAATTACACTTACATATTGCGTGTGACATTAGCAACTGAAACAATGGCCTGACACATTCTGCATCCCTACTCATATTTTCATATTAACCATGGGAGAATTATACAAAATTAATATTTTTGCCAGTCAAAACAGGTACTGATAATTTCATGTACTTTGTTATAAAATATATCTTGTATAAAACATAAACATATAAACCATTATACACATCTATACATAAACACTGTTGTTGCAAGTAATCCTTAAAATCAATAATGGAGCCCAACAGAACTGAGAATTAGTTAGCTGGTAAATAATTTTATTATTTGTCAACATAAATTTTTCTGTGCAAGGGCCATCAGATATTTCATTAAAAACTTGAAATCACATTCTTGCATGCAGGCCTTTATAACTGTTCTGTCTAGTANGCCCGGCTCGGAACCAGCCTTTTTTAGATACCAGTTATGCTCAAGGACAGATGGATTTGGTAAACCAGCCGACACCAAGGACTGGTCCTGTCTAGGGCTGCACTGGGCTTGAGGAGACATTCTCTGTAGAAGTGTAGGGCACATGGTCATCCGTGTACAGGGACTAAGGTGTGCAGATGTAGGGAGAGAGCCTTTTTTGCTTGGACATGAAGTAATTGGTTGAGCGTGCAGGGGTGCCGAGCTGTGTGTCACTGTGCCTGGGGTGGGGGCCTTCGGCAGCCGCTCTTGTTCTGGGACAGTGGGTGGAGGACATCTGTGCTTAACACCACCAGTCTCAGGCCCCATGTCTGTCTGGAGCCTGGGGAGTTGGAGGGAGAAAGAACACCAAGTGCTAGTGAACACCAACTGTGTGTCATTGCGTTCCTGGTCTTTCTGTCCATGATGCCATTTCCTGTCTAGGAGCCCAGGAGTCAGGAGTTATCACCCCATTGGCAGGTGAAAAACAGGTTCACAGATAAAAATTCTGTCTCAATCTGGGACCATGAGTTCATGTGTTCATCTTTTAATTGTGTGTATGCACGTGTGCATGGATAACCCCGCATATCCACTTACTCACCATTTAATTTGTGTGTGTGTGCACAGATATGGCTCTGCATTAATTTATTCATCATTTAATTTTTTGTGTGTATATGTGTATGYACATGTTTGCATGGATATGACCCTGTGTTCATTTATTCACCCTTTGTGTGTGTGTGTGTGTGTGTGTGTGTGTGCACATGTGTGCACATGTGTGCATGGATAATGGAGACCAGAGAGTGACTTTAGATTTTATTCCTTAGGCTCTGTCCACCTTATTTTTTTTTTAAGGCAGAGTTTTTCGATGGGATCTGGAGTTCACTGATTAGGCTGGCTAGAGAGCCCCCATGGACCCTCCTGTCTGCCTGGCCTTCCCAGGGCTGGGATTCCAAGTGTGTGCCATCAGAGCTGGCTTTTCGTGTGATTGAACTCACATCTTACGGTTGCACGGCAAACCCTGTACTGACAGCCATCTACCTCACCCCCTGTTNATAACTGTTCTGTCTAGTACACTATTTCCTCTACTCTCCACATGGCTTCCTTGTGAGCAATTGCCTTTAGGTACCTGTTCAAGTAGGTTGGGGTGAGGACTTACCGATTCTTGGATTTAGTCTATAACTTACCAGTGAGAAATACCAGTAGGTTAATACTATTCCCCTTTTTTTCTTCAGAAAGCAGTTCTCAGATACTGAATACTTCCATTCCTTCCCCCTTCATGTCCAATCATATCATTGTCCATCAGTACTGTGAACATGAGCCACATAATAAACTCCATGTTCATTTTGTGTACAGAAAGGACAATAATGGACAAGGGGCAAAAGTTTCTCCACTTTGTCCTTTCCAACATTTGCTGTAACTCTATCTCTGCCCATGGTATGTACCTCCTGTAGCTTTAGCCAGCAGCACAGTTGGGGAAGATGGAAGTGGTTCAGTCATCTTGAAATGAAGTAGGGAAGGAAATGCTGACACAGACACCACTGAGAAGGAAAAGGTAAGGTTCTCAGTGACCTTGAGCTCAGAATACCCAAGATACAATTTATAGACTACATGAAGTTCAAGAAGCAAGACCAAAGTATGGACACTCTGGTCCTTCTTAGAAGGGGGATCAAAATACCCATGGGAGGAGATATAGAGACAGAGCAGAGAACTGAGGAAAGACTATCCAGAGACTGCCCCACCTGGGGTCCATCCCATATACATTTACCAAACTCAGACACTATTGTGGATGCTAACAAGTGCTTGCTGACAGGAGCTTACTAAATCATATGAATCAACCCAGGGTGCTATGAAGGTTATGTCCTATATATGCCAACTTATAGGCAGAACAAATAAATAGCTGTCTCCTGAAAGGCTCTGCCAATGCCTGACAGATAGAGAAGTGGATGTTCACAGCCATCCATTGGACTGAGCACAGGGTCCCAAATGGAGGAGCTGGAAAAAGTACTGAAGGAGCTGAAAGGGTTTGCAGCCCCATAGAAGGAACAAAAATATGAACCACCCAGTACCCCCAGAACTCCCAGGAACTAAACCACCAACCAAAGAGTACACAAGGAGGGGCACATGGCTCTAGCTGCATATGTAGCAGAGGATGGCCTTGTCCAGCATCAATGGGAGGAGAGGCCTTCAGTTCTGTGAAGGCTCAATGCCCCAGTGTAGGGGAAGGCCAGGACAGGGAAGTAGGAGTGGGTGGGATAGGGAGCAGGGAGAGGGAGGATGGGATAGGGGGTTTTTGGAGGGGAGATGAGGAAAGGGGATAACATTTGATATATAAATAAAGAAAATATCTAATTAAAAAAGAAAAAAAAGAATGTAGTACATTGCAAGGACACCCAGAGGGAGGACGTAGCCTAAGGGAGAATTGAGGCTCCTGGAACTGGTTATCACAGGATGCCTGAGCCTGGCCACATGAGTCCTAGCTCAAGGAGGATCTGTACTACTAACAGCAAGAAGAATGACAGGAATGGAATTGAAGAAGGTTTGAATATAAAATTAGTCTTGGAGTTTGATGTTCCCAGAGAAGTCATTTTCCTCCAGCAAATAACATTTGTGTCCCTTTCATAGGATCATTGTGACAACTAGATGATGGAGATATGCTCGGCACTTAGAACAGACAGAATGTAACATCTAGTTAGCACTCAAATATTAGCTATTCATGGATAAGTTAATGGTAGTAATGTGAAATACAATTTGATTCATAGCTGTATTTGTAACAATTCCTATCAACAATAAAATTTTTGATATGAAAAGTTAATATTAGGAATGATAATTTATACTATTGAAAATAGCATATAATATCAGCTTTGATAATTCAGTTTAGATTTGGTAGGAATAAATCAACTCATTATACTAATAATAGCCCCCTAATATGTTATAAATATTTTCATATACTTGTTTATAATTTGTTTCCTATCATCATCATATTTGCACACTGTTTTCTAGCTGACACCAACAAAGGATTCAAAGGCTTGTTCCCTTTGTTTTTTATAACTCTTTGGATGGTGTCCTTATTAACAATCTGCTTGAGAACTTTTCATGACAAAGGAGCAGCTGTGACTACATGCATACATTTTATCTCTTATGACATTGATTGTGATATCATGAAATAATTAGGAAATAAGAACTGAGTTGGACACCATGCTGATGTCTTATGGCTTTCAAAGATAAAGCATGCAGTCCAGTTGGTTTTCATAACTGCCTGGAATCATTACAATTTATAGGCAGAACAAACAGAGCTTACCCTGTCCCATCATAGCTGTCCAGAGTCTTGTTTAAGAGAAGCTGAGACACTTCACAAAAAAAGGAATTTACCTGACTTTGCTTTTTTTATGTTATGTTTAGAGTTTTTGGGAATCAGCAGGATGTTTTTTGTTTTGTTTTCTGAAATAGAATGTCTTATACATGAATAGGAATAACAAACACCCTACAAATATCTCTCTCTCATTCTCTCCCACTCACAAACATGTATGCATGCATATCAAACAGTGATTTATTTTTATCTGACTAACCTGTTATCCCAATAATGAGACTATGTGTATTTAGATTTAATTAGGAAAAATAGGAAAAGAAAAAGGGAAGGTGTACTTAGCTATTAGATGGTCTCTTGTCCTTACTAAATCATATGAATCAACCCAAGGGGCTATGAAGGTTATGTCTTATTAGCTAAAAGGACAGGGAACTAAAGTGTGTTTGTGTTTTGATCCAACTTTCTCATCTGTAAAATGGAAATGCTTCTCTTGCTTACTATGCAGTTCTCTTGTATATATCAGGAAGCTAGATCTAAAGTGAGAGATCATTCATTTGTTATAACCACAGTTGCAATATCATTAAGGTGACTTTGATAACTAGCTTTATGCATCAACTTGATTAAGTCATTATCCAGTCATTTGGTCAAACATAATTCTGGATGTTTCTTTAAGGATTTTCTAGAGAAGAATGATATAGTAATCAGTTGACTGAATAAAATAGATTGCCATCCCTAATGTGGCTTAGTTTGGCCTTATCCAATTAACCTGAACAGAGCTCTCTCTCTCTCTCTCTCTCTCTCTCTCTCTCTCTCACACACACACACACGCACACACACACACACACACACACAGGCTGAGTACAAGAGTATTCCTTCTGCCTGTGTGCTTTAGAGCCAGGACATCGGTTTCCTTTAGCCTTTAAATGAAACACAGTCTCTTTTTGTGTCTAGAGACTGCTGACTTTCAGGCCATAATTTATACCATCAGTCATCCTTCGTCTCTACCTTGCTGACTGCAGATCCTGTGAACTTACAAGCCTCTATAACTACATAAGCTACTTGTAAAATAAATGTCTGTATCTCTCTTGATATCTATCTGTCATCTTCCTACCTACCTACCTACCTATCTGATATGTACATATACATACATATATACTTAAATATATAATTATTTCTCTGAAGGACAATGATAAACATTATCTTTCTTAACTCTTATCAAATCACAAGCACAGAGTATCTATATTGGGATGAGGGCATTGAAGCTCACACCAATAAAATCTTTAAACTTTTCATGTTGTTAACGCATGGAAAAGAATATCATGTGGTACTTTATCAGGAAAAAATGGCAAGGCCATTATTGCCTGAAGTGGCTGGCCATTCCCAGCTTTATTGGCTCTCCTGAACAGTGAGGAATCAACTCACTGGTGTTCCTGTAGCCTGTCTTTGAGACACTGGGAAATAGAAAATTAAATTATCTAAAGAAGGTCACATGCCGGATAAGGAAGTAGAGGAGAAAAATTACTAATATTCAGATACACCTATATTTGAATTCAGAATCTGTCACTRACATGCCTGTGCATTCATGTCTTTGGACAGCTAGGACCATGTCACTTTGCCTTAGTTTCCCTATATGTGAAATAGTATCTATTTATGAGTCATTAAAGAACAAAATGAAAATGGCACGGTCTTCAGAATAGTCTTAGAAGCATAGCAAACATTGTAAATACTACTATTGCTGCTTACAATAGAAAAAGGTGGCAAATAGTGAGTATATGACACCGAAGTCCATGCTTTCTGCTATAGATACACTTCCCTGGCTTTAGCTTTGAATTTTTCAATAAACAGTCTTCTTCTTTTTTTTAACAAAAGCTCTCACAGAGTAATGCATGACAGATGGCAAGGTACTATTATATTCAAGTTCACCACCCTTAAAATTTTGTCATGACAGAATTCATCAGAACTTATTACCAGCTTATTTCAAAGTGCCTTACTGAATTAACCAAGTTGACTGTATATCTTTGCTACCATGAACTATAGTGCAAGTGTGTAGCATTGTAGCCAGAGGCCCTATGGGACACATTGGCATGAAGAAGAAATAATAATAATGCTCGCCTAATGGAGGTAAACAATTCTTTCCTGTAAAACTTCATCTCAGCCCATATGAAGCTATGCGAGGTTTCGAAAATCATTTTTAGTAAGAGACCTTTGGGGAGATGCCAGCAAAATTTGTGGTCACAACGTGATATATATACCTCTTCATGACAGAGCCCTGGGCTAACTGTCCCCCTACCTCATTAAACCTGGATAGCAGCGTTCAAACTGCTGGCTCACTACTCCAGTCACTGATCTTGGAACTCCTTGATTTTAGGATCAGACAAGAGGTGAGAAACATTGCAGCACTAAGCCCAACTTGCCTAGTTATCTGGCTGAAGAAAGGCAAGATCAAACCCCACAGAGTAATAATAATGACAAAGAGAAACAGACAGAAGGAGGGTAATAATTTATAATAAGGCTTGTAACATTTGATGGCATTTTTTAAAACTTGTCTTGCTGTGAGTTTGGACTATGTCTTAATTATAGAAGAGTTGTCAATCAAATGGAAAGTCTCTCCCAATTCCCTATTAAAGGCATCATCAAGAAGCCTTTTTCTTGTGAAACTGTACAGCCTCAAATCTAGGTCAGCCTGCCTCCATTTATGTGCAGCAAAGATGTTCTTTCTGTGCTGTCAGTCATTCCAGGTCATCTGCTTTCTGATTAATCTGCAAGCACAACTTCTCAAAATCATCCATCCAAGTGTTTAGAATGGGCAGGATGGAACAGAGATAAATCTATGATTAAGAAACTCATTCACCTTTTTCTTCCTTATCTTTTCTTTCCTTTTCTTTCTTTTTTTGTGTCTGATTCCTTAGCATGTCAGTTTCAGAATAAAGGATGGTTTCTTTGATTATTTTTTCAAGGCTTAAAGCAATAATGAAGGTAAAAACTCTTGGCATTTACAAAATGAGCCAAGGTTTCATATTTCCCCTAATGCATATACACAGTAGATAATATGTATACGAAAAGAATGGGACAGTTGGGTCATCAATCTATGCCTCTTCCATGTCATATACCTCATATAGGCTCAGTGGGGATTATTGGGTTTGGAAGTTAATTGCTTTAGGTCAGACAATGAGTTTCAGTTTTTGTTTATTTAATCTTTTTATTCATCCATTTATTCATGTACTTTAATTAGCATTTATTGAGTAGTCATGCATTTGGCATTGGCATAAATCCTGGAACTATAATGACTAGAAATCCGTGGTCCTCATTCTCCAAAATAGTGCCATATAGTGCAAAATTATAGTGATGCTGTTAATAGGTAACAGCGTTCTATTTACTATGTTCCAGGCACTATTGTAAACATGTATATTTATTGAGTCTCTTTACAACCTTCTTGGGGTTGACTCAGCATTTGTATTTCCTACTTTCACAGACAAAGACACATATTATATAATATATCCCAAAATACTTGGCTGGAAACTATGAGATCTTATAAAGATCTTGTTCCCAAAAGCATGTTTTGAATCAAGCATTAAGCACACTACCTCCTTAGTATGACAAAGAAGAAAGTATTTTATGCCATAGAAGGCAGACTAAGAGAAGAGGAATTCCTTAACCCACAAGAACCAAGTGACCAAAAGATAGATGATTCTAAAGAATAGAATAATCCAATTAGAGGAAAGAACACTTGTGAAGCCATAAAGAACTAAAACAATATGACATGGTAAAAAAAAAAAAAAAAACTACCAGAATTACATGTGAGGCACTGTCAGAAGATAACAGAGAGATAAAAAGAAGACAGATCACACATATGCTTTAAAAAGGTAGGAATTTTGGCCAATTACTATGAGAGCTATGTGAAAACACAGAAAGTTCTCTAATGATTCTTTGTTAATATTTATAAGTACAATGGTCACTTATGAATTTATTATCACAGTTCAGGCAAAAAAGGTGGAATTGAGCCAAGTCAAGAGCAGTGAATAAAAGAGGAATTGGTATACATGATGTAGAGGTAGAAAGATAAGGCATGTAAAAGATTAATTCATCCCGGTATAGTGGCATGTGCCTTTAATCTCAGCACTTAAAGAAATATAGGTTGGAAGAATGGTGCAAGTTCAACGCAGGTCTGCTCTGTATACTGAGTTCTAGGCCAGCAATGTCTACATTGTCAAGCCCTATCTCAAAAGAAAAATAATGGTAGGTTGTGGAGAATTAGGTAAAGGGAAATTGCTGACTCTCAGATTTATGCTTAACTACATTCCCATAATTTACAGTAGTGACTGGCAACCAGCTAAGCTTTCTAATAAAGACAGAATTTATAAATGAAAGAATAAGTTGATGGATAGTCAAAGTTAAGTATTTACAAAATAAAACATATATAATCATTGCTTAATTTGTAGAGAGTTTAGGAAAAAAGAGAGTCAAGAATGGTCCAAGGATTCAGGCTAAGATAATTTCTTTCTAGAGTCAGAAATGAAATACAGAAGAAAGAGATATCTGGAGACCAGAATGAATTAAAATGCAGATAAACTGATTTGAAACTGCCTCTGAAACAACCACATGGTATAATGAAAGGGAATAAAACAGTGTAGAAAAATATTATAATAGGCTAACACCAATCATAAACTATGTTCCTGAAATGTCTAAGTGCTTTTTCATGATTTGTCTAATCTTTCCCTAAGCAGTAGAAAGTAGCTACTATCAATAGCTATCTTTTTACATATTGATGGTGAAATTAAGGTTTATATAATGAGTTCAGTATCTCTCAGTTTATAAATATCAGAGTCAGGATTTAAACTCACCTTATCTAATTCTAAAGACAGAAGTTTCAAGTGCTGTGGTATTGTGCTAATTCTGGGACAAGATAGAATGTAAACTGAAAGTACTTAAGAAACAATGTAGTGGGCTGGAGAGATGGCTCAGAGGTTAAGAGCACTGACTGCTCTTCCCAGAGGTCCTGAATTCAATTACCAGCAGCCACATGGTGGCTCACAACCATCTGTAATGGGATCTGATGCCCTCTTCTGGTGTGTCTGAAGACAGTGGCAGTGTACTCATGTACATAAATTAAATACATAAATCTTAAAAAAATAAAATAAAAAGAAGCTATATGGTTAGACCAGGAGACCCTACAACACACAGTCCCCTATAACATGTAATAACTTACTGGAACCCTTGCTCTTATCATATTCATTTGTCTTTTGAGGAGATCTCACTTTGGTTGCATAGTGGTATTGAGTAACATTTTTCATATTTTCTGCTCTGTATATAGGTTGAGTTGTTATTTTATCTATTACTCTACATGGGTTTGCTGTTTGTTCATGTTTTTGTTTAAGATTCAAAACATGGTAATTTCAGTTTCAAAATAGTCTTGGTTAAACTACCACAAACTGATCACCCTCTACATAAAATCAAGAATTTTGGGAAGATCACAGTCAGAGATCTGAGTCCCTGGAAGACTCTGAAGTCCCCAGGCTCTTGTGTACCTGGGCAAAGAATTGGAGCAAGAGCACATGGTTAAAAATACAGTGATTATCTGTGAGAAGTGAAGAGCACTCCTGAGAAAGGAAGTGGTCATCGAGAAGAAAAACTCACATAAGTGGCCCATTCTAGGTCATTCATGTAGTTCCCACCTTGCCTGCATTTATATACCGTGGGCTTTTGTGGGGCATAATCTGGTTGTTGCATGGAGACCAGATGAGGATGCTCTTATTGACTTTCTCTACCAACTGGTTTCTTTCACATGTTAGTCTTGAGATAGCTTTCTCCATTCCCTACCTCTCACAATAAGAGCAGCTCTAGACAATTGCTATTTTACCAAAATAGCATCCATGTTGAACATGGATGAATGTGAGAGTACAATCTGTTATCACTTCTAAGACACGGACTGATTGGAGGGAAATCTTCTATCAATCTATGATTGGGTCTTCAAGGTAACTCAACCTTTTTTGTTTGTTTTTTCTGAAGGCATTTGTTCACAACATACTTCTCTGTCTTTAGATACTGACAGGAACACATGAAGATTCACAACTTAAACAGAAGTGGAGGTCATCAGCCTCCCAGTTACTCCAGTCTACTCACATGAGTTGGATGATTTTAGAAGAACTCTCTTARATCTCTTCTTTACAATTCAGTGGGATGGAAAGCTTTCAAGTATAGTTCTTTTCCCAGAGTTCATTGATGAGATAAGTGAGAAAGGACCTTGGACAAGTCTCCTTTGACTTTGGGCAAGGCCTGACTCTGTCCAGGTTCTTGAGTCCAAATTGACCATTTTCTAGCAGTAGGTAGACTCAGGAATGCAAAAATGACAGGAATCTCAAGACACCAAGTAGCAAACCATGGAGGATATTTGATGATGTGTTATATTTGCAGATACTACTAATTTGATGTGATATATGAATGACTCGTTACATACTGGCTAACAAGCCCTGGGAAGGATTTCTAGCCTGGCTGTCTACGTGGGAAATGTTGGAAGGGTAGGTAAAGCGGAATCAAAACCAGAAGCAAGAGGCCTGCTAACTTCCTTTTGTTTGTTATTCTCTTGAGGAATATAAGTACCAAAACCCTGTTGGCCACCAGGGCAATGTTTTATCTGAAATACGAAATTATTGGTTAGATTTTCTTTTCTGATTGGTTAGTTTTTGTTGTTTTTTTTTTCTGAGACACAATCTCATAATGTCATACAGCCTGGCCTGAAACTTGCTCCAGAGGCCAGGTAGTGTCAGACTCTCAACACTTCTGCTTCACAGGTGGTGAAATTATAGGTGTGTGCCATCATACCTGACTAGTACGGTAATTTTCATCCAGGTTTTTTGGCAAAGCATAGAACAGGAGTCAGCACTTGTTTTCCAATAAAGGGCTTGATAGCAAATATTCTCAGTGGTAAGAGCCATGTTTCACGTTATGAAAACTAAACTCTCGAGAAACCAGACAGAGGATATAATCGACGAAGTGCAATTGTATTCCAAAACATAAAAAAGAGTGAGATTAATTTGTTTCATAACATCTGACCTACAGTTTAAAGGAACCAGAAGACAGTTGCTTCAGCCTCCATCCATTATACCTTGAACATATTTTGTAGCACATGATACACACACTGAAATCCTTTGATCCTTTGGCTCAGGAGGCCACACATACACACACTAAATGACACTGTAAAACAAATGATCTTAATTTCACTATGAAAAGAATGTTTCCCATTTCTAAAGGGTCTTATTTATGAAGCAATTGTCTAAGGATTTTTTTTCGTCCACACAACAGTAATGAGGGTTAAGGGTAGGGAATGTTTATATTGATATTTCAAGTGCCAAAGAGAAGGAGACCAAGAGAAGCCATCAGTTCATTCATGTCAGTGAGTTATAATTCCTTTCTTAGTTCCATAGCCTGTGTTGCTGCCAAGACAGCATAAGATAACCAAATAGTTTGCATTATTATATAATCTGAATTACAGTGTCATTTAACAATGGTGAGTGGACATGGGCTTGGTTGAATAACCACATTTATTCCTCAGGTAAGAAAATTTATTCCAGTCATTAAATTCAGTTCAAGAAGCTATGCAAAGATAAGCCTGCTGAAGTCTTCCATAACAGTTTTCAGGATCAGAGCCAGAGAAGTCGCATTATAAGAGAAAGTACCTAATGCCACCCAGTAGTAACTCAGACTCCATGGACTGGGTCCAAGTTATACGTACCTTATAATTAACTCTAATTTATGGCAAATAAGCTCTCATTGAGATTCCATTGACAGATTTTCCTATTGTGGTTTGTAAGCTTTATAGTCTTGAAAGCTCTGATGAAATAAAGATTTTGAAAGATAGGTGCTAGCAGATAAAAAGTTGCACACAAATTGCCATGTTCCCGTGTGAATGAGTAGTCATTTTATAATGTGTATTACATTCTTTAATTTCTAACAATCTGCATTTTTCTTATTTAAAAGAAGACCACATGGTTTGGCAAGCTGGGTAAATTCTAACATGAACCATAATAACTTATGAGCAATTATATAAGCACATGTACACAGCCTCTGAATAATTTGTCTTTCTGGTTACTGTCAAATAAATAATTTCTGCATCTTCAGTCTGCCTGTAGTAATTTTGCTGCAGCACCATCACCTGCAGCAATTTACACTGTGCTGTTTTTACACCCATTTATTTCTTATCTTGTTACCCCCAAATTCAATTTTGAGTTCAAGTAAACGAGGAAAAGCACAGTAATTTGCTGTTTTCCTTCCTATAGCAGGCTAGTAGCTTAAGTATTACATGATTATTAACTACACACAATTCAAAAAGATTGTTGTCTACCCGATGGATCATTCCAAATATTTTCATGTGTGGGCCTAGAATCCTAAATGTTTATCAGCTCCTCTCTTAAAATCAGATGAATTATATTTATAGATTTCTCTAGTACAAAAGCAAAACAAAAGCCCATATTTTTTTAAGAATTTGATGCCAATCCTAGATGCATTTTTGGGATGAGATGTAAAATTAAAATCAGTCTCTTAATCAGCATTGTTTCTCCCTCTCTTCCTTCCTCCTTATGCTCTCTAAGATTTCAGGTTTGCTTATTTTTAAGATCTAGATAACTAGTTCCAGACAGAAGCAAATAAATGGCAGATGAATAAACTACATTGATATATATGTATATCATATTACATGTATGCGTACATATATTAAATGATTATATATACATATATATGTATACAGATACACACACACACATATATATATACATATATGTATATATGTGTGTGTGTGTGTGTGTGTGTGTGTGTGATTTGTATATCTAAAATAGAGATATCCCCTAAAGGTACAACCAGTAATTACAGTATACATTATATATAATTCTAAAACTATTCTCACATTTTTGCCTCCTGTGTTTCTAAATTGTACAAGTGCCTCTGGATATGGCTTACAAACATATATAAAACTGATTAAATTGTGTAACAAATCTAATAAAAGAGATGAAACCCAGATGCCAAGAAACTTTCCACACCTGCCTGTACTCAGTCATAGGACAAGTGCAAAAACTAACAAAGTGCTAAAGCGATGAACTCAGAGTCAGACACAAGAAGCTAGGGATGGCATCATACATTTGTAAATGAACTAAGAGCAAACAAGCGAAGTTTAGATTTTTCCCAGTCCTCATTATCCAATTTTGAGGTAAAGGAACACACATGACAGGAGCTGGCATAGGTTTTACCTGAAGCCCACCTAGCTCAGAGCCAATGTTCAAATCAGTATGGGCCTCAGGTTGGATCACTAGGTCAGGTCTCAACAAATTACACTCTATGAGCATAAACATTTTCATTACAGACAGCAACAGAAAAGTATGTTGTCTCCTTAAGTCAGTTGTGTGTAATCATTAAGTGAGTAACCTTAGACAAGCCACTTAACCCATGTCATTTGTTTCCCAGAGGAAATGTCAGAAGCTTGGGATAGGTGAACTTCAAGGTCTTTTTCAATACAAAGTGTGCAAGTTTGTGGGAAGGATGGAAAAAATCACTTGTTTTACTAAATGAAGCCAAATGTCAGAGCTCATGGAAAGGCCTGGGAAAATTCAGCAGACAGCTTCCTATGTGCAGTGTAGGGAAGCTTTCTACTAAAGTACATTGCATGTCTGCCCGTAAGTGAGACTATAAAATTTCACTCTTCTAATAATTCTTTGTGTAGAAAGCAATGTATTTCCAGAAGAAATGCTTATAATTTATGCCCATTTCTCCCAACTTGGCCCAGATGAGTTCAATTCTAAACCAAAAGGTTATAGGGTAGATTTTGTAAATATTATATATGATTTGTTACACAAAAGATCCTGTGTTAGAAGCTTGGTCTCTGGTGTTGCAATACTGAAGATGGTGGGGCCTTAAAAGGTGGCTTCCTAATAGGTACCTAATGGTTAGGACATTGCAGATATTGACCTAACCTTCACATTCAATGAAGGCAAGAGTACAGGTTTTATAGTGTTTTTGTTAGGTCTCTTGGGGGCACTTGTTTCTTATGAACATGTTCTTACCAGAAAGTAAGACAGGGACTCCAGCCACAGGCTTCCTGTCTCATAGTGTGCCTCTCTGTCTCATATCTATTTGCATCATGCCATGTATGGTAATGTTACATAGCCGCAGAGACTTTTGTAAGAGCAGGTATCATTCTCTTTGAATTTTCACCTTTGAAATCTGTGAGCCAAACAAGCTTCTTCTCTTTAAAATAGCCTGATTCCAGAGACTTAATTATAGCAGTAGAAACTTCATGGAGGAGACTTTCCTTTTACTCTTATTTTTGTAGTAAAGAAGGGAGGGAAAATTGTTTTAATGTTTTCAGTGAGAGCTYGGGATTTGTCATTTGCTTGATTTCTCAATCTGAGAGGAAACAGTGTTAGCACTTGACATTTGTTCAACCTCTTCTGTGGAACATTAAAATCAAACTTCTCACCAACCTCTAGGCTATTAAAAAATGGGAAAAAAAGATCTTATAGACAACCTGGAAATGTTTAGTCTTTCTCTTGTTACAGCCTATGTAAGGTGCTTAATGATACAAGAGCTTATTTGCTTTATCTTTAAAGCCATAATAAAATCATATCCATTCCACAGAATTATGAAAAGCCTTAAATGTACATAAAGTACAAATATCCAAAGTGAAATAGAAATAAGCATCCTTCTACAGCCATTAGACCGGTTGTAGTGAAGTGGGTGGGGACGACCTTCAGGTAACTGGTAGATAGTACCATACATAGAGGATTGAGAAGTAAGATGAGATCAGTATAGTATGGAAAGACAAAAGTGAAATAGTAAGACCTCCTTTAGGCAGAGTGAAATTATTCATACTGATTTGCATAGAAAGTTTATAGAAGAGATGGAACCAAGTCCAATACTACATGGGTTTTATACCAACTCCTGAAAAACTACATATGCCTGTTTTATCATGTAGTCCAAACCAGGAAATTACATAGGCCAGGGAAGAGATGGGGATGACCTTGACTAACAAAATAACAATGGAGATGCTAGATTGTACTATTTCTCAAGAACTAAGGTAATTGTTTGAATGTACCATATGGTAAAATGGACAAATTAAGAATGGCTATTGCCAGGTATGGTGGTACACAGTTTTAATCCATTACAGGGGAGGCTAGTTGTTATTTTTCAAACAGAAGTCCCAATATAAACACAGTGGAAATAATGCCAGCACTTGATATTTGCCCTAACTCCAACATGAACCTCTATAGTCAATACTTCACAAACATCTAGGCTATAAAAAATAGTGGTGAGCTCATAACCAGAATTGGCATCTAGTGAGACCCTGTTCATTTATTTCAGAAATAAATAAATAATAAAATATAAAATAAGAAATTAATGCTTTAAAAGAAACAAAAATACTACCAATTCTTAAATTTTGTGATTGATCCAAAATGAAGAGAGTCACCATTTTAGTAAGGAAAAGAAATAACTGTAAACTGATGAGGATAAAGGCAGAATTGAGAGTTCAATTTTAGACATGTTAAGACTGAGAAGCATTATGGAGAACTGATCCTAGACTCTAAAGGTAAGATATTCAAAAGGCCTTAATTGTAGATGAAGCTTTTCCTCTGAGTCCCCTTATCATGTTTTTCTTTGTAAAACAACTTGATGCTAGCCTCTAGAAATTCAAACCTGCTTTTCAAGCAAGAAGCTACAATCCACTCACCTTAAAGATGAAGACTGCCTAAAATTTATAGGAAAACTTCTGTTTGAACAACAATCAAAATGTTTGCTTCCCACTTTCTAGTTGCTAAAGTGCTGTCTCTGATGTTCTATACTAAATAGTATTTTTCAGATAAGAAAATTTCATAGCTAGGATTTGAGGTATCAAGTTTCAGTCCACATATTTTTCAGGATTATATTTTGTGCAATTTTTCACCCCCATCTTAACCTCAATGGAACCAACAGATCATTCCCAACAGTCACAAAATGATTGGACCAATGTGGACACATGAAGCAAGTATATTGATTCTGTAGGCTATGCAGCAACATATGACTTAGTAGTTCTGTCTTTAAAACATAGGTCAAGTCAATCATTCTCTTATTCATATAAGAACTGGAACTAGAGAGAGAGAGAGAGAGAGAGAGAGAGAGAGAGACTAATAACTTGTGGAAGCTAAGATAGAAGAAAATGCTGCACTTAAGACTTAAACTTTCATGGGCCATTTGAGGCCAGGGGTTCATACAAGCAAGTCAGCAATAGAAACAGAAGAATAAAATAGATATGTGGAGAAATGCATGGGTACAGAGTGTGTACTCTCTACTAACCAGATCCCAAGCCAGTATAATTTCTAACTTCAGTCTAATTTCTTATCTTAATACTCACATGTAAGTATATCTCTAACCCCTCATCAAAGAAGTTTCTTGTTGTAGCAGTCAGTGTTTGTTACAGAAAGCATAATTGATTAAAATGCAAATAAGAATTGGCTATGGTGTTCCTAGCACCAATTGACATACCTTCTACAGCACAACTCCTACACCTAAGGCTTCTACACCACAACAGTGAAGGTTGCAAGTGCCAGAGGACCAGAATGTCTACTTCAACTTTGTATCCTCTGTGTATTAAGGAAAACTACTCTCACAAAATCTGGACAAAACATCTGCCTAACAAAACCCTGAAAAACCTGAAAAAATTTGGCATTATCAGTTGGCATGCCAAAATGTATGATTGAAATTTCATAAAGCCCCACAGATGAAGAACTGCAGTAAATTAATGGCTGCTGAGAAAGGAGGAATCAATGTTTTCTGAGTATTAACTATTTAATTGGTTATCCCTACCATGTGGCAAGCCTTTAAACATATACACATGAGAAACACTAAACACTAAATATACACAGCAAGTTGTATTTATATGTTTATGTATAGGTGTACATGTAACAATAATAAAGGAAAAAAAATCACTGAACCCTATAGTTATACACCTAATAATAATAATAATCTAGCCCATTTCCTTGGATGTATGGCATTAACCATAACTTGCCAATATGTCTTTCTTAAATCAGAATCTATTTTCATTAATCTATTGATCCATATCTCCAATAATAGTAATGCATCTTCCTCACTGCATGTTTGCTTGGTATCGTATACTCAGTATCACATTTTGTTAAATGTCATCATTTTAATTCTCTTTACACTAAAGTTTTTACAGAGTATTCTCGATGAACTGTAACAATGATAAAATGCCATATTTTTATTATCTGCACAATAAATAACACTAATAATAATAATAATAATAATAATAATAATAATAATAATAATAATAATAATAATGTGTCAGGATTATTTCATTAATCATTGATAAACTAGTGGCTATTATGATAAAATAAATCACTGGTGGAAGAGGCTATTACTTAAATGGACTAATTGGGGCACTTCTGCGCCCTCCTTTTAATTTTTCTGTGAACTTAAAACTTCTATAATATGGATAAAATTTTAAATTTCTGTAATTTTATTGAGACTGGAATAAATCTACAGACAATAAAATATCCATATTATGGCAGGGCAAATAACTTCTTATTTTCTGATGCTGTTCCTGTTCTGCCTTCTWGTTTCTATGGGATGTGGTTGTGCTAAGCTAGATTCCTATAAGTCTCTGCAATGCCCATATTGTGCATTTCCAAAACATATCTACACATTTGAATCCAAAAGTGTTGCTTAGATAAAAGGTTAGTGCTGTTTTATAAACAGGGGAAATCAGGCGGATCTAGTTCTCATAACACTTAAGAAGTAGATCAGGCATTAAAATTCAGGACTCTAAAATATTACACACAACTAAGAATTTCTTGCAACATTTTGTCTCTAATGAGCATTATTATTGAGTCCATTAGGTTTTACTCATTTTAAAGAAAAATTTAAATATATGTGCTTAAAGAAATTGTCATCAGTTATATGAGAGAAAGACATTTGGGAAAAAGAAACTCAAAAAATATTTTGATTATAGGTATATGCATTCTTCTGTCTGATTAGAAATATCTGACTCATAAAACAAACTGCATTTTTCAGGCAGTATCAAATGGCTCCAGAGGTCATAGAGTATACTTCAATTGTAAAAACTTGAAAATGCAAATAAATAAACAAAATTTAAATAGTTACAAAATTAAACAACCAAAATCTATCATTCGTGCAAATATATTCAGTTTCTGGAGTGTTGTTAAAGTATTCAAATGGAGTTAAATCTGCATTTGCTGTGAAGCAGAGAACCTACACCACAGCCAGAAATCTTAGAAGAAAGTAAACCAGCATCTTCCAAGAGGCTGCTGAAACAGAATTATGTGACCTAATTCAGTAAACACTAGTAGAAGACAAAAAGAGACCAGGGTAGGGGAAAGATACTGAAAGTCTTTGGAATAACTGAAGCCCAAGTGAAGTAACATATTTAAACTTGCAATCTTGCCCATCATAATAATGAAGAGGGAAGAGAATCAGTAGATGAGCTAGCCAAGTCCTCTAAGTGAATGGAGTGAAACAAGCAAAGAAAACAATTGTCAGCAAATGCTACAGGCCTAGAATATCTACAAATAAAGCATAGTAGTCTGTGCCCTCAGGAAACTCCTGTTCTATTTTATGCTAAAAGTAAAGAGACCTCAGAACAAATGTTCAAGCCTCAGGTTGGTTCACTAGGTCAGATCTCAACAAATTACATTCTATGAATGTAAATATTTCATTACACACAACAACAACAAAAAAGTATATTGTCTCCTTAAATCAGTTGTGTGTAATCATTAACTGAGTAATCATTAACTGAGTAACCTCAGACAAGCCACTTAACCAATGTTTCCCTGAGAAGAAAAGTTAAAAAGCATGCCACTTATGCTAAGCTCCTGATAAGTAGTCTTGGGTCTTTTTGCTGGCACAGCATGCAAAGTCACTGCCAGCTGGAGTGAGCGTTTAGTAATTTCTCTCTGCCTATCTATTATAAACAAGGTATCATGCACCCAGTACTCTGTTTGGATAACAACACTTCTCAGAAGAAGAAACCCTAAAGCTCTAAGAATGAGAACATTTCAATAGACACTACCCACATCATGTGTTCTCCAGTTTTCCCACTTCCTTCCCGCACCACCTGCAATTTCAGCCACTCGGGGACCTTCTCAAATCTTTTTCCCTAATGTTTTTCACATCTGCATCCTCCTCATCAGTTCTTTTCTCAGTGCTCTCAGTATCTTCCTATTCAAAGCCATCATTAACTCACATCTGAACTCTATTATGACCTCCTCACCAGGCCTTCTCCATCCAGTATCTCCTCCCACTAATCTATTCTGCACACAGCTGCCAAATTCTTCTTCCCAAAACGCCATTTTCACCATGTCTCTCCCCATTTCCTATAGCACCCATTTAAAATTGCTGTTGCTTGATGGAGCCTCACAAGCAGAAGTCAGACTATAGTTCTAACCTCATTTTTTCACATACTACCCAGGTTTAGCCAAGCCCATTCAGTGTCCTCAAGCTTGTCCCACATTTTTTTTTCTAAAAATTTTCTTCACAGTTTTCCTCAATCATAAGTACTGTCCCCGGATCTCTCTTTTTCAAGATACAAATTCCATCTCCTTCTTAAAGCTTTCCCTGATTGCTACAACCAACTATGAGTGTTTGTTCCTCTGACTTCACACTACTCTATTTCCATTGATTTTAAATCTGTCCTGAGTGTTTTCCTCCATTCTCACAGCAGAACAGGTGATAAGGATATGAAATGGAAAAAGACAGTAGGGGGTAAGCACTGCAGAAACCAAGAGACCCACTAGAAGGTTATTATGCTCTTACAAGCGAGAGATAATGAGGCCTGGAAAATATTCAGACCTTGGGAATTTAAAAGAATTAATGGATGAGATACATTTCGTAGAATGCATCAGTAGAACTGGATGATTGACGAGATAGGGGAATCAGAAACATGAATAACAAATGAGGGGGAAGTTTTGAGACTGAATCGTACTATTAAAATTAAAAGGTGGCATCAAATTGGATTGGTAAAGAGGGTGACAGGTTTGTTCTTAGACTAAGTGAGCTCATGATACCAGAGAGCAAGCAGGTGGCTACAGACAAAAGAGGTTTGTAAAATCATCAGAGCTGGTGATACAGGCTGATGAAAGCTCTTATAGTTACTCCCCAGAGCTATGACTATAAATGCATATGCAAAGAAAAAGAAGGAACTCGCCTAGTGGTGTGGATCTAGAATCTCTGCTACTTGAAAGGCCGAGGCAGGAGGGTTACAATTTCAAGGGCTGACTGCAGAGTGAGTTCACGGCAAGATTGGATAACTCTTTGAGATCCTGTTTCAAACTTTAAAAGTTCAAAGAGCATTGAACATACGGGGCAGTAGTAGCACACTTACCTAGCATGTGTGAAGCCCTGGATTCAATGTACGGGTATAGAGAATAAGAGGGAAGAAGAAAAGGGGGCAGAATTAGATTGGGAGAAGGCATTCAGAGGATGGGAGGGAAAGGAGGAGGAGGAAGGAGTGGAAGCATAAAGTGAGGGGACATGAGGTGAGAGATGGGGCACAGAGCACAGGGTGGGGTGGGGGGAACAGGATATGAAAGAGATCTTGTCACCTCACTGATAGCTAGGGTTGATTCTCAGTTCCATGATCTGTCTCCTTCCCTCACTGCTCCAGATGCATCCCTCCTGAAGTTGCTGTCTTTGTTAAAGAGAACACAGTCTATGTTCAAGGGTGTGTGAGTAGCTGCACTCCCCTGCTAAAACCTCCTGCTAAATGGAGAACAAGGGATCCAGGGGAGGATCAAAAGAAAGGAGTAGGAGAGTGATGTAAGCAGAGACCTTGATCACAGAGCAAACTAAACCTCCACAATTCTGATTCTTGCCATTAGAGAGTAAATAACAATTTTTTAGGATGCCAGTTTTAGGAAACAATCCTATCTTCCTAGGATGCAGTGTGTTCTGAGAAATAAGGAAATGGAAGCAATGTACGTGGTCTCTTGCTAGGAAATAAAACCAATAAAATGATGCAGAAGGAAATAAAGGAATGGCTCTATGGGTAAGAATGTTTGCTGCACAGTCATGAGGATCAGAGTTCTTACCCCAGCACACATACAAGGAGCCAAATGCCCCATGCAAACCAGTTACTCCAGCTCTAAGGAAAGTGAAAAACGGAGGATTGCCTCTGCTTGAGGCCTTTGCAGGCTAGTTTAAAATATGGACCTCAGGTTCAGGGAAGGCACGGCCTCAAAAGAACAGAGAAAAAGTAATAGAGGAGGACACCCAACAGCCTCTTTACCTGTGCATGAATACACAGCCACACCAACTCAAGTATGCATGTACATATACACTAATTGAAACAATTTTTTAAAAGGAAAAAGAAACTGCAGAGTGCCGAGGGACATGTGGGGGGAAGGACAAATGGCTGTAGAACTAACGGAATGCAGCCCATGAGTTACCACAGCCACGTGGCTGAGTCTCAGTGAGCCATGGCCCTGAGGACTATGTGTCCTGAGGACGTCATGCTGTTATGGAGTTCTGTTCTGCTTGCTGCCCTCATGTCCCTCTTAATCTAAGAGTTATATGAAAACTCATATAGGGGTTTCCTCACAAAGGGGGCTTCCAGTCCCTCACTGGACAGTATCTCTGGCATTCACAATATTAATGTTTGATCTATTTCAGGCATTGCTGCTAGAGAAGATTATGATTCTATCACCACCCTAGAGAAGAACTTAGAGATACAGATGTCAATAATGTCTACCAACCTTAGAAAACAGTTGGAAAAACAAAAGTCGTTAGTAAAGCTACTAGGTTGAGGCGTTTTTACTACTGGCTCTGATGTAAAAAAAAATCTTAAGGAACAATATGAAGTTGAGAAAGGCACACTCTTATTAGTTAAGCTGGGGACCCTTTATGGTCAGGGAACAAGAACAATGGCAGCGCTGGCTGACCTGACTCTCACTGATACTGGACTGGTGACAATTGATTTCTTATACCCATTTTTGCCCTCAGCTTCCTGATATGATTTATTAGGAATTTGCTGGTGAGTAGATATGCATTTTGAGGGTTTAAGGTAGATATGACTATTTTTTACATAAAATCTTAGATTTGTGATTCTTTTAAGATTCTTACAAGATTACTTTTAAAGATAAAATAATAAAACAATACTTATTTCTTTATAACCACAGATTTCTGACTGCCAGTAAGAGAAACTGGCTGAGCAAACTGTCTTGCTTACTTACACTTTGTTCATCTACAAGTTGCTTGGTTTTGAATGTACATGGGCTTTTTTTTTTTTAGAGTAATTTGTTTTCTTTACCTGTACTATATAATGTTATTTCTTGCAAAGGTACTGGAAAATGCATTGTTTCATAGTTGTTTCATAATCATTTACTAGAAGAAAACTAAAACACAATCACATTACAATTGTATACTGCTTGAAAGATTTTGCTGGGATATATAAGCTATGGAAGAAAGAATAAAGTATGCTATGGTATGGTATGGTATGGTATAGTATGGTGTGGGTGGCTATAACATTGTCTTTCACGTCCATCATTCATACACACTATGTGTGTATGTGTAAAGTTTGTGAGAAGGAGGGTTGGAACATTGTTCCTTACATCAAGCAATTGTGTGTATTTATGTATGAATGTGTGGAATACTTGGAGCCTGTTTGTCAGATCTTTGCTTTAACCATTCTATGTGTGAATGCATACATGTCTGTCTGTAGGATTGTATGCATATATGTATATGTGTATGTATATATAAATGTATATTTGCGTGTATGAAGTTATTGGACTCTGCCTTTTGTTTTGTCCATTCAGTGTGTGTGTGTGTGTGTGTGTGTGTGTGTGTGTGTGCGTGTGTGAATTTTCTCTCTTTCTTTCTCTTTCTCACTGGCCTCAAGCAGTTAAAAGACTTCATGGTTTTTCTGGTGGCCACAGAGAGTGCCAGCCCCAGTAAATTAAGCTTTGTTCCCTCATAAAATCTGCTGAGCAACTTCTGTAATCACTGACTGCCTTTGGCAGCAGCCCCTGTAGATATCAGATCCATCCTGGTTAGCAGCTCTAAGCACTGACCTCCCAATGACTGCCTGCCTCCGTTTACCCACCACATGAATGCCAAAGGCAGTCACTGTCAACACAGCATGGAAGAACAAAATAGGAATCTCTTGTAAATTAGTTCTACTCTGTCATATTGTGACATTGCTGAGTTGTGTCATTGAGTGACTAGTGTCATCCTACTTGAGCCTATATTTAAGGCCACTTTGAACCTGCTAAAAATTTATGTAAGGTTCCCCTAAGTCCTTTCCAATGTGATGCTTTCTGTGCTTTCTAGTGAGAGAGCAAAGCCTTTTTGTTGGGGATACACATGGCCAGGGACAGATGGGTTCAAAAGAGAGCCTTTAGGTAGGAACAGATTTGGACTCACACAACAGATAGAATAAGGACAGTGGAAGAAACAGAGAGTAAAGTAGAGAATTCAAATCTGGATTCATTCTTGGATAAATGAGAAGAATGGAAAGTGCTCTGATTTCTTTCCTTAATGCAACACTGAGACATTATTGATGATTCTGAGTTTATCATTAGTGCATGCAAACCAACACAAATGGTTTAATCTGTTTTGTATTGCTGTTAACAGGTATCACAGACTGTAAATTATGCCAAATGGTTCTGGAGTCTAAGAACCCCAAGAGTATGTAAACAGCAGGGTCTTCTTTTCTGTGTCAGTCTATGACAGATTGTCAAAGAGACATAAACCCACAGCCACCAAGTGGGTCAAAGATGTACTTTTATAAAGAATCAACTAACAAGATTTATCCATTCACCTCTTAACAATCCTACCTTTGTCAGTGCAATTAAAGCCAATATGAGGCTTGTGAGGGACAAATAGTCAAACCACTGTATAAGTTCTATTTGTGATAGTCATGAATTTGGAAGATTTCTGTCTAGACTTTTCAGTGCTCTTGAAGATGGCACATGTAAATATATTTTAAAAAATTTATGTCTAATCTCTAACATATATAATGGCTTAAGTGAATGATATAGCAACATAAAATGTGTCATTTAATTTGATTAGAGAATTTAGTATATAACAAAAGTAGTTTGTGCTATGCTGTGGCTCCTTGGAATAATGCACTATCTAATAATAAAAATGGTTCATGCTATTTTTATGGCCCATACAGCATATTTAGTGAACTATATATAGGAGGAGAGTCGACCAATTGAAAATTCTATTGGTACAAGATAAATTGGTGGTACTTGCAATAAGAACTATGTACCTAAAATATAATTTTTGTGGGGGTATTTTTCATGTAGCAGTATTATTTCTTGTCATAT